>PVKA01010284.1:13236-65126 GCA_004027165.1 Ctenomys sociabilis
AAAAGAAAAAAAAAAAAAAAGAAGGGGTGGTTTCCACCTGGAGAGCAGGGAAAGCCCAGATGTAATATTAGCAGTGAAAGAGTTGCATTTTGTAGGGTACCTGGATAAAGCACTTCATGGATTTCATCAGATTATTTGCCTCTGAGGGCCAGCATGATTATACGGTTTGTTTGAGGACAAAACTAAGCAGTAGAGAATGCATATATATATATATATATTTTTTTTTTTTAACTTGTATTTTCTCTTTCTGTGCCAAAAGTGTCATTAGGGACTGTATTGATGAGAGCCTTTTGTAGGCCTGAGAGAAAAGGAGGTGTCAAAGTACCAGTCATAAGCAGGCCAGGAGGACTAGATGCTAGACCATTGTAGTGGGTGTGGTAGAGTCTGATCAGTTCCTCTGAACTGAAAAGATGGAGTTACTAAGTACCAAAGAGTTAGCAGAAAAGCACTGGAGGATGCCGGGATAGGAGCCTGGTCAAGGAAATAAGGTCATTAGTGAATGCTAAAAAGAACTTCTTGAAGTTAGGCCTCTGCCCTCTCTGATACTGGAAGATAGGGAATAATCTTTCTTGATAATTATATTCCAAAGGGAAGCCTACCCTGTCTCTGTTCCAGTGCCTGAGAAAGCCATTCTTGAGTTGTAAAACTGACAAGAAATGGGAAGAGTCAGGTCTTACTGTGTTGGTCACAGAATGAATTTATAACTGAAAGTCTGCTAAGGTAAATACTTTGAGAAAAGGGAGGTCTGGGGCCCATGATTAGGAGGCTTTGTGAAGATTAGTCAAGATGAAGAAAATGTTAAGGCCATTTTGGTCAGAGGACAGCAGTACCACTAAAGCCAGGGCTCAGTCCCTAACCTTGGGCTAGGTGGCAGCTTAATCAGAGTGACTAGCTGGCGGAGGGACTGATTTAGCTTTTTGTGCCTCCTGGATGAAGATGATTCTCTGTACCCTGGTTACCTGAAGCGTGCGTGCCTGTGCGGTGGTGGGAGGTGGACAGCGCTCTCGTTTTCTAACTTTGTCATCCTCCTAGGGCCAAGTGCACACATTTCTTTAGGCAAAAAGCATGTTTTCATCTGAGTGCTGATGCCAGGTCACTTCCCCAGAGGGTAGTCTGGACTCAGAATCTAGAGGCACAGAATTTCTCCTCCCACATATTAGCATCATCAAAAGCCAACCCGGTGAGCTCTGGGCAGCCCGGGGGCACACAGGAAAAGGAAATTCCTCCTTGGCTGGCCTTTCAGCTTGCTGAAAGGGAGCCTTCCTCGGCTTGCTCTGAGGACAGGTGACTGTGCTGACCCTAACCCTAGCCCTCAGAAAGGAATCGATGAGGCATTTAATTTTCTCTGAAAAGCTTTGATGTATTTCAAGTAAAAATTAAAAAAAACGCAGGACTTTTCCCCTGAAGCTTCCTTTTACACTGTAGTGAGGTTTTAGGAGAGACAGGCCTGGTGGTGGATGTAGGTGGTCCATACAGAGCCGTGCCCTGAACCCCTTTCACCTTTTACACAGCATTGAGATTTTTTTCCTTCTCCCTCCTTTGGTTATTGTCTTCTTTCCCATTTTCCAAAGTGTACAAGTCTGGGTATTCTTTAGGTGTTGTTACGTCATTTTTTTTTTTTTATCCACAATCGCTGCAAATAAAAAGCGCCTTTCATTTTGGTAGTCAGCTATTTCCTCTGCCTGGTGACCCCCAGCCTAGTGATAAGCCCACCCCAGGAGCTGGGGTGGGGAAAGGTGGCAGAGGAGGGAGAACCTTCTGTCACACGGTGGCGCGCGCGAGCCTCCTACAGCAGGGGCTGCCAACAGTTCCCACCTGCTCTTTATTCCGACTCCACCCTCGCCGGCCGCCTAGAGCCTCTCCTGCCCTCGCGGGCGCGGGCTGGGTAGCGGAGATTGCGTGGAGACTGGTGGCGGTCCAGCTGCAGCAGCGTCTGGCACGCGCGGGAGGCGCCGCGGGCGTCCCTCTCTTCAGGCTCCTCCTCCTGCCGGTCCCCACCCTTCACCGCTCCTTGGCTCAGATCAGCAAATCCGAAGCTTCCCTGAGCAGCCTAGAAACCGCGGCAGGCACCACGAAGGGGCCGGAGGAGCGCAGCCCGACGGCCGCGCGGAGCCCGCGGGCACCCAGGAGGGCGCGCGTCGGAGCAGCCGGGAGGGCGCGCGGAGCCTGCGAGCGCGGCGCGGCTGGAGAGGGGAGGAGCCGGCGGCTGCGGCGGGGAAGGGGAGGAAAGCGCGCGTGCCGGCGCGGGGTGCGTCGGGGCCCAGTCTCGGATCAAGGCGCAGGACAAGGAAGGGGCGTTGAGGGCGAAGGCCCCCGGGCCTCCGCGCGCCGGACTCCACGGTTTTGCCGCGTTGGCTCCGGCTCGCTGGCGTCCAGCACTATGGACTTGCGCGGAGTTGGAACCGGCCGAGGCAGCCGCCCGTGGGCCCGGCGCTGGGGATTCGTGGGTGCGCGCGCGGGCATGGCGAGGTAGGATGGCTGCCCTGCGCGACCCCCGCCGCGCCCTCGCAGCGGCCCCCGGGCGGTGCCGGTGACTCCGAAGCGCACAGGCTGTGGGCGGAGGCGGCCCCGCGCCCCGGCGAGTTGCTTTGCCTCTTCCACCCACTCTCACTCGCCCCCGCGTGGATACAATGTCTAAGGCGGCCGGAGGCGCGGCGGCGGCGGCGGCGGCGGCGGCGGCTGAAAGTTGTCCCCCAACCCCGGTCGGCGCGGGTGCGGCTGCAGCCGTGGAGGATCTGTCCAAAGTGACGGACGAGGAGCTGCTGCAGTGGAGCAAGGAAGAGCTGATCCGCAGCCTCCGGCGCGCCGAGGCAGAGAAGGTGAGCGCGATGCTGGACCACAGCAACCTCATCCGCGAGGTGAACCGCCGCCTGCAGCTGCACCTCGGCGAGATCCGCGGGCTCAAGGTGAGGCGGCCCGGGCCGGGCTGGCGGGCGGGGCGGGGCCCGCAAACTTTCCCTCCCTCCCTCAACAGGTGATCTCCCCGCGCCTCCTAGGCAGCACCGGTCGGCCCCATCCTCAGCCCTTCGAGAAGTTTTACAAACTTTGGAGGCTTCGAGCTCTCTCGGGATTCTCTGGAGAGAGGATGGGGAGGGGAGATGGCTGGCCTGCGCAACCTTCGTTTCCATAGAGAACCTGACTGTCAGGTTAAGTGCAGCCAGGAGAGGAGGCAAGAGAGGGCCCGGGGCAGCTTTCGGGAGTCGGGGATAAGGCTGCTCTAGCGCCACCAGCTTTCCGGTGAGTAGAGGGCACAGAAAGGGCGTCCCTGCCAAGGAAGGGGCTCGCGCGGCGCCTGGAGAGAAATAGCAGATGCCATCCTTGGAGCCGGTGTGTGTCACCGGGTGCAGAGCAGTTTCAAGGATTTCGCTAGCTCCTGTGCTTTCTTTTGCCTTCCTTTTGCCTGGGGTCCCCTGGGATTGCATAGTCTGATTTTAATTTTCTCCAGAATGGGAGGTGGAGTTGGGTGGGGCTGCAAGAGACCCAGTGTAGCAGGCATAGGGTTTCACAAGGATGCCCCAAAGCGTCGGCCAGTGGTGCCTTCAGTTTGGTCTGTTGCTCTGCTGTTAGCAAAAAGGGAGACCCCTAACCCCACTAACTTTCTTTGCTCCTTGGAGAGCTCTGTGTGTCCGCAGTGTGCCCGCCCGGCAGCAGGAGACCGGGAGGCCGGGAACCGCCCTGCTGGCCCACATACACTGCAAACTTCCTCTGCACAAGCTCCCTGGGTGCCTCTCGGTATTCCTTCCTCTCATTGTTCTGCTTTTGTTTATAGGAAGCCAGACACAAATGAAATACCTGCAGGGACCTTAAGGAGCAAATTCCTGCAGGCCAAGCTGTTCTGTCCCTTTCTACTCGCACCTTACTTCTTCAGCGGTAGACTGTTCCTTAATTGATTCAGGGCTCTCCTTCTGGGATTCTGGGGCTGGGAGGACTGGCGTTTTCGGGATGCCCAGACTCACCCGCCCACTGCGACGCACAGTCTAAGTGGAGATGGCCTCACGTCCCAAAGCGCTGGCACGTGGCTCCTGGAGACGGTGCCACCAAGAAGAGCCCACAGAAAGCCCCCCCCAGCCTTGATCTCGCCTTTATTTTAATTCATTATTAATAGAGTATTTATTAAGTACCAGGCTGTTTGGGGAATAGAGGCAGGCTGGAATAGAGGAAGATGATTTTAGAAGTGGATTTGAGTCTAGAAATCTCGTCTGCCAGTAAGGTGAGCTTGAGTAATTTGTCAGGACCTTATTACCAGTATGATGCACATGATAATTCCTAGGGTGTTGTGAAGATAAATTAATGATGTAGGACAAGGTTTAGTACTGCACTTGACTACAAAATATAATGGTTCCTCTCACTAGGTGAGAACAAATAACTGTATAGCCTGGATTTCTTAGGTAAAACTGGACAATAGTATTAGTTTTTCAGCCTCGAGTATAATCTTCTTAAATGGTTTAAACAATACTGTGACTGGTAAGAGTTTAATTAATTTCCTAAAGGTTTTAATAACATAGAGAATCAGCACAATAAATCAGATTCTTGGACATTCATTGATGTTGCTTCAGGCGGTGTGTGTGAAGATCTATGTGTGAGCCAGAGCAACAGTGCTGTACTTCTCTGTGGCAAGGTACCTGGTTTTCCTCCTAAGGGCATCATTTAGAAAACGGCTGTTGGGCCACTTAAGAGCAGTTACACCCCTCATAGTGAAGTCTCTGTGGTCTGGATTCATGAGCTGGCATTAAAAGACTTCTTAGCCCATCCCTTATCAAGTTCAGAAATGACGGCAGCTGGTTACTTCCTGTCCCAGGCTCTACTTCTGTTTGCATCATCCCTGGGTAGCTTCAAGGTGGCACAAGGGCTGAGGGGCTTGTGGTTTAAGGCTCTGCTGAGACCACCATTCTACCTTTTCTTAGTCATTTTAGCACAGTGCTTCCTGGACACTGGAGTGGTCCAAATATGTGGTTGACTAAATAAGGGACAATATATTTATTTACTTGGTTTTATTGTAAGACCTCTGATGATTTGGCACTCTGAACTGACTGCAAGTGTAGGGTAGGTGAGGATATACTTTTAAATGCCCTTTTCTTGTGAACTGACTTTGAAATTACGTCCAAATGTTTTTAAGGCTTGTAGGTGGAACTGTAGCTGTATGGTTTGGTTACGTTGGGCAAACTGTTAACCTCTGTAAGCTTGGTTTTCTCATTGGCTCAGTGGGAATGTTAATTCCAATTCTAAGTAAGGTTTTATGAGTGTTAAATGACACATAGATGCAGAAACCTTGGGAAGGTTAGATAGATTTTTTCGAGGTCACACAGATATAATATGTTTAAAATAGGTTTTCTTGTCTTTTAGCTAGTTGATATTCTTTATTTAGAATGTGTGGACCCAAAGGGATGTAGAAAGGGTACTTGCATTTAGGATGCTAATGTTGTAGGGTACTGGATTCTTTGCACAGTTGCTTTGACCCAGAATGCTGGTGGGGGCTGATTTGGCAACGAAATCTCTATAGATTTATTATCTGCATTGCATTAATTTTCCTAGTCACTCTCAAACCCTCTCACCCATTCTGCAATGAAGAAAAAAGAATGAATTAGAATAGTTCTTCACTGATACGGTTCTTGTTACTCTCAGTCACAAGATTGAAATTTTGGGAGTAGCCTACAGAGTGGACAAAAGGCCATGGAAGATACCTAGATAAAATCTGGTGACCTATGTTGAAGTTAAAAGAGTGCTTAGTGGTTCAGTCCAGTTCTTTCTGTGGCAAATTTGGAGAAGGTACCTCACAAGGTTGCTTAACTATTCATCAAAGGGTGAAAGGAATAGCTTTAAATTGGAAAGTAAGTAATATTCTCAATAAAATTAAAAATAAGAAGAAGGACTGAAGGAAGGAATTTGAGTCTAGAATGCTCCTCATTCTGGGCACCTACTAGTCTGGAATGCCACGAATTTTCTGCTCCCTTCCTCAGCTCACCGAGCCCATGAAGCCACTAGTTTTGTTTGTATTTTTGGAGAAATCAGAACTAACATTTAAGAGTCAACAAAAGAAAATATTTAAAATGAAAATTCATTCAGATGAAGAACATGATTTTTTTTTCTATCTTATTCCAGGTTTAAATTGAGTGTTAAATACATTTTGAAGCTTAGATTAATTTGGTTTAGTATTATTTTCTCTGAATACTCATACCTTCTGATTGCCCGTAAGGCAGAAGCATCAAGGAATAATTTATCCTCTTATTACTGTAGGTTCCAACATAGCAGGGGCTTGCTGAAAATAATAATAGAGATTTTTTTTCTGAGGAGCTACATCTCAGACCTGTTTTGGCCACCAGTCTAGGGCGTTAAAGGACTCATCAGTCCATAAACACTATCTTAAGTGTCTACTGTATAAAAGGCACCCTGGCAGGTGTGTTGCCTGTGCATACAAAGACATTAGACATCTGTCTTCCTTAAGCTAAGATACTTGCATGAGAAAAGAAGAAAAAAAATGACGCCCAGTAAATGCTGAAAGGTGTTATAGGGATTAAGCAGCGAGTGGGAAAGTTACCTCATTCCTTTATGAAGTGTGATCTTACGTATATTTGTGGTTAATGTTCTGGTGCTTAGAGAAACTGCTCAGGGGAAATCTCTCATTTTAGGTTCAATATGAGTGAAAAGAATATTTTCTAGTTGGAAGGAACAGCAAAATTAAGGCTGCTAATTTGTCCACAGAGAGTCAAAGGTACAGTGTAGGAGAGTTTTCCAGGTGTGGCAGAGGGTTTATTCATTTTCTCCTGTAGGGATTGGTCAGCAGGAGGGGTGATCCATGCAGGACCCCTTTTGAATGGCTGAAGGATGTTTCGATTAAAGCAGGCAAGAGAGGACAAGATGGGCAGACAAGGCAGAGAAGCCAGGTGGGAGGCTGTTGGTCAAGGTCAAGCCTAAGGTCATAAAATAGCCAAGAAAAGCAAAGGAGGAAGTGGGCATTAGAAACAAAGAAACAGAGTTGGTGGTAATGCCAAGAGTTGGAATTGGAATCAAATGAAAACTAATTTCACAGGTCTTGAATTTCCTTTACACCTTGGGGTTTGTGACTCAGGAAATGAAGGACGTCAGTCTCAGAGGATGTGATGTGTTGGGATTAACTCAAGTTCAACAAAAGGAAGTCCATTCTCTGAGTATCCATAGATCTAGATTGGAAGATAGAGTTGTTTATAATGAGAGGTTTTAAAATGAAAATGAGAGCTTTTGCAAAGCAGGGTGAGTCTTGCGTACAGCCCTGCAGCTAAGCCAGGTTTACTTCTAAACATGTTGCTTCTTTTATTGTATGTGTGCATGGAGAATCAGTGGAAATGTGACATACATTTTACAGTTCTCTAGTTTCGGGTGTCTACAGTGGGAGTGCTATGGTCTAGCTACATAGGATAATAGAGTAGCTGAGCTTTGCATTGTCTTTGGCTTCGGTGAGGATGGAGACTTGAACTAACAGTTATAAATACACCTAATACACTGTAACAGGTACAACAAAGCCAAGGGGTAATACAGAGCAGAGGTGTGACCCTTCTTTCGAATGGCTTCTATGGAGGAGTAATGCAAAATGAGCACTGGCTGTGTACAAGGCTGGGGAAGGCATTGCAAGTGAGAGAAGGCTTTCCCCTTGACCTGAAACAAGGCTGTGGTTGGCGTCCTCAGTGTGCACTGCTCAGCCTCTCCACTGCTGCCACTCATCTAAGCCACTGGCATCTCCTACCTGCCCACTCTGGCAGGCTCCTTACTGGTCATCTGGCCTCCACCTCATCCTGTCTTATGCCCTTTTCTCCTCCTCTCAAACCTAGTCTCTTTCCCACCTAGAACTATGGCAGTCCTTCATAAAATGAATCACAGTGTGCCACTCCTCTAATCTCAAGCCTTCAGCAATACAGGGTCCTTCCCCTGGAGGGCCCAGCCCTATGCTACTTAGGCTCTAATGACTCTATGACCTCCTTTCTCACCTCATTTCATCCCATTTTTCAGACCTTGTATACTTGCCCTATCTCTGCTCTGGATCATCTTCACTTTTATGTTTGCCCCTTCATTGTAGCCAAGTCTTTGCTCAATTCTTTCCCTTCCTTGCAGTGGTACCATGTCTTGAAAAAAAATATTTTAAACTTTCTTCAGTTTTTATCCCATCACTTTTTTTTTTAACTTTTCCACCAAGATGAAAACTGTGGCATGTGATGTTTCTGCTATGTGCTCAGTACATTTCTAGCTCTTGAATTTATCCCTCATGCATAGCAGATGCTTACTAAATCTCTATGAATAAGCAGACTGAGTCAGATCACTTGGGGCCTGGTGAGAAGTGGAGTTTACACTCTATCCTAAGGCAATGAAACACTATTAAAGAATTCTTAATGTGCGGGTGACAAGGCAAAAAAAAAAAATAAATTGTAGAGGTTACTTCCAGAAACTGGTTTGGAAATGGGAGATGAGGGAAGGTACCCAGAAAATTCTTATAAAGGGCAGTGGGGTGGGTCGATACGGTGTTTGCTGAGAGGTACATTTTAGGGAGGGGCGTTTACTATCAAGAGTTCAGTGTAGCTTGCTTTCTGTATGACATGCCTGAGAGACGTCCGTGGGTACAGTCAGTAGGACTTGCACATGGCTACTAAAATGACACTAGAGGGCAATTGTGCGTTTCCCTAGTGGAGGTTGGGACTCACTGTATGTCATAGGCTGAATAACTAAGTAGTGCTTTGTTGGCGCTGTTGAAAAACCTCAGTTACATGGCTTTTGGATATTTCGTAGGTCAAAAATAGCTGTGTTTTCTGAGGGTATATGGGGCCGTGTTTACTTTCTATGAACTGATTTTTTATTAATTAACTGGCTGCTCCCTAAATACTGACCAGATGATACTGGACAAGGAAAGCCTTGCGAGATTCAGTTTCCCATTCTGTAAAATGACAGTAATTTTTATATTTAAATGTTTTGGTGAAAATGAGATGCAATAATAAAGTATGGTGCAGAGAATAAAGCTGATATATGGGAGGGTTTCTGGAGAGTTGCACACGCTCAGCTTCATCCACTTCTTTTCCTTTCAGCTCCTCCCCTGACGTCCTGGAGAACCCAGTTTCAGGATCTCTTGACACTGGGTTTCTGAGCATGCACCACCTCTGAGTTCCTTGAATGTTTTTCTCTTTTCAGGATATCAACCAGAAACTGCAGGAGGACAACCAGGAACTGAGGGATCTCTGCTGCTTCCTGGATGATGACCGGCAGAAAGGAAAAAGGGTGTCCCGGGAGTGGCAGAGACTAGGCCGCTACACAGCTGGGGTGATGCACAAGGAAGTGGCCTTATACCTGCAGAAGCTCAAGGAACTGGAGGTGAAGCAGGAGGAAGTGGTGAAGGAAAACATGGAACTCAAGGAACTCTGCGTACTGCTGGATGAGGAGAAAGGTGCAGGCTGTGCCGGCAGCCGCTGCTCCATCGACAGCCAGGCCAGCCTGTGCCAGCTCACCGCCTCCACAGCGCCTTACGTGCGGGATGTGGGAGATGGCAGCAGTACTTCCAGCACTGGCAGCACTGACAGCCCTGACCACCATAAGCACCATGCAAGTGGAGGCAGCCCGGAGCATGCCCAGAAGCCCCGAGGCGAGGGCAGCCCAGAGCACTCCAAACATAGGAGTGCCAGCCCTGAACACTTGCAGAAACCCAGAGTCTCTGGGACCTCAGATCACCCAAAAGCTCTCAAAGGACCCAGCCCTGAGCACCACAAACCCTTGTGTAAGGGCAGTCCAGAACAACAGAGGCATCCACATCCAGGGAACAGCCCAGAAACACTGCCTAAGCACGTGCTGAGTGGGAGCCCCGAGCATTTCCAGAAGCACAGGCCAGGAGGCAGCCCAGAGCACACCAGGCACAGTGGAGGGAGCCCAGAGCATCTTCAGAAACATGCTCTTGGGGGCAGCCTGGAGCACCTTCCCAGAGCCAGGGGCACCAGCCCTGAGCATCTCAAACAGCATTATGGGGGGAGCCCTGATCACAAACATGTAGGAGGCGGAGGCAGTGGTGGAGGCAGCAGGGAGGGCACCCTCCGACGGCAAGCACAAGAGGAGGCATCACCCCATCATCGCAGTGTCTACAGTGGCATGAACGGTGGGTCAGTAAGTGCTGTGGAGTTTCTTTCCTGAGCAACTGAGCAGAGTCCTGAATGATACAGGGTGTTTGAACTGTGTTAGAAAGTGAGGTCCTGGCTGAGCAGTGGTTGGGCAAATGGGACAGACATTGTACCCCGAAGTCATGAAGTGTGTTTCTTCCCCTTGATTTGTTTTTATTTTATACATTTATTAGGCAAGTAAGACAGAAGGTTGAGGGTAAAGGGTTAAAAGAAGACAAGCAATAATTCCTTGGGTGTCTGACTTGAAATCTATGAGTACTGGAGATAGAAATAAGATTTTTCATTTTGAAGTTAAGTATTTCCCTAGTTTATGCTATTTCTTACTAGAGTTAATTTGTGAAATGGGATGCAAGTGGATTTTGAGTCCAGTTAATAGGTTTTCAGAGAGGAATGAATACTTATGGAAATAGTATTAAAAAAGAAATGTGGTGTCCCTTAACAGGCTTCATGACTGGCTTGCCCTACTGCCTATGCACCCCCCTTTGCGCTGAGGGCTTTCTTCTGTTGTATTGGTGCTAATAGCATGAATTTGTGACTTTTCCCCTCACATCCAATACTCTTCTCGCTCAAGTCTATTTACTGTCTCAAGAAAGTCCCTAAATAGTTTTTGCTTTTACATTAGAGGAAACATCTTTCTGGGTTATTTAAATGCACCTATTAAAAATGGTACAGATGTGTTTGGTGTTTGGACTCTCCTTTGGTTTCCAAAGCATGATACCTGCTACATATGCTAATGCAGCACTAAACCTGAGCTTCTAAACTTTTTAAATGAGACTTAATTTTATGCATCTTTGTTCCAAAATCACTTTGAATTCAAGAAAGAAATGATTCTGGAAAACAGAAACCAAGCCAAAATCAAAACAACAATAAAAAAACCTTTTACAGTTCTTTTATGTTACTTATAGTTGAAGTAAAACTAAAATCATTGGTTTTATAAACTGTAGGGTTTTTCACTGAAAATATCTACGGGTTTTTCTTTTTAGAGCTTTATGTGCAGCCAGCTATGAACAGTGGTGGAGAAGGCTACCAATTTTAATGACATGAGGTGATAAATTTTCAGTGTTGTACTGTAAGATTTAGTTGTTGGATTCCATTGCATCCTTAATCCTTTTCTCATGGTGCTGAAAATTGCCTCTGGATGCTTGGCTTCTAAAGCATCCAGTGTTCTTTTTAAGTGCAAATGGAACTGGAAGAGGTGGGAAAGATAGCAAGCTGCTGCTTTCTTGGTTGCCTGAGTTGGAAGGGAGCAGGGAGAAGCCGGTTTATCTGTTATGTCCAGGTCTCCTGGCTGGCACCTTTGCCAGATTGCTTGCACCCATGCCCAGTGCTCCCAAGAGTGGCAGTAGAAGTGTCACTGTGGGCAGCCTTGGCTGCATAGGGCCCCACAAGAAGTGAAGGCCATTTGCAAAGATAGGTTGCTTGTGTTACTGTCATGAGGTGGGCCATTGACTATGGTGCTTGTCTTCAAGGGTGGTAGAAGGTTAATAGGAAAGTAAAGCTAATAACTTTTCCATTTCTTGATTAGTTTTTAATGACCTTGAGTAGTAATGATGTTCATGCTATTTTAAGGAAGCTTCATTTTTTAAACTAAAAATACTTGGGGCAGGAGGTTCACTTACAATAAATCATCATTGTGTAAAATGGCTCTTTACAGAGCTCTAATTTATTTTTATTTAAAAATTATATTATGGATTACCAAGTAATAATTTATAAATATTTATTGGCTATGTGATATTCCAATCTATGTATACAGTGTGGCATGATTAAATCAGACATATTTGCCATGTCTCTTACATATCATATTTATGGTGAGATATTTTCATAGTTTGAGATATATATGATTATTGACCATAATTACCTGGCTACATGATAGATCTCAAATCCTATCTGTCGTTTCTGTCTGAAGTTTTATGTCTCTTGATTAACAACTGCAGTTGTTCCCCTTCTATTATTATCCTACACTCTAGTAACCATTATTCTACTCTTTTTTTTTTTTTTTTTCTTTCTGTGGGCTAAACTTTACTGGGTGCATTACAGGAGAAATTGTATGGCATTTATCTTCTGTGCCTGACTTTTTTTCACTTAACATGATGTCCTCCAGTTTCCTCCATCTTGCTGGAAATGATTGTATTTCCTTTGTTGTTATTGCTAAATAGTGTTCTACCTTATACTATATTTTTTTTATTCATTTATCTAGCCATGGCCAGACTGATCTCATATGTTAGTTATTGTGACAGATGCTGTAATAGGCAGATATTCACTGCTGATTTTAATTCCCCTGAATTTATAACTCAAAATGAGATTACTTGATCATATCATAATTCCATGTTTAGTTTTCTGAAGAAGCTCCATACCATTTTCCATAATGGTTATACTATTATATTTGTAAGTGCAATGTATAAGAAACTCTTTTTTCTCTACATCCTCTTCAATATTGAAATTCCATCTTGATTAAAGCTAATAGGTGTGAGGTAATACCTCATTGTAGTCTTAATTTGCATTTCTCTAAAGATTAATGATGCTAAATATTTTTCATGTGACTATAGGGATTTGTATATCTTCTTTTGAGAAGTGTCTCTTCAGGTTCTTTGTCCATTTTTAAATTCATCTACTTAGCTCTGTGGTATGAATCGAATGCTTATTACCCTAGAGAATAAACAGATAATCAGCTATGTGGCTTGCAAATATGTTCTCCATTTTTTTTTTTAATGTACTTAGTATAGGGTCTGTAGGGTCTCAGTACCTACATTGGACTTGTAGTGATTGTCCTGTTTTCAGCCTCCCAAGCACTAGGATTATAGGCCCATCCCACTACACCCAGCCTCAGCCTCAGTTGCCGCCTTGGCATGTCCGGGTGTGTGGCTGGCACGGCACACAAGGGATTGAACCCTAGCGCTTTAGTCCACTGATCTTGTTCTCCAATTCTGTGAGAGTGTATTTTCAGTTTATTGACTTTCCCTTGCTGTTTTATGTAATACCACTTTTCTACTTTTGCCCTTATTGTCTGTACTTTTGGAGTCATAATCATGAAATCATTTTTCACACCAATGTCATACAACTTTTTTCTTCAATTTTACAATTTCAGATTTTATAATTAAGCCTTTTTGATGACTTTGGCAATTTGACAGTGACTTTATTTACATGGTGTAAGGGTCGCGTTTTACTCTTCTGCATGTGGATATTGAGTTTTCCCAAAATGGCTTCATGAAAAGACTGCCCAGCCCTCCATTGTTAGTTCTTGCCACTTTTGTCAAAATCAGTTGACCATAAATCTATGGGGCTATTTCTGGATTTTCTGTCTTGTTCCATTGAGGATTCTGTCTCTTTTAAAGCTTACCATGCTGTGGATGTTTTCACAATGTTAATTCTTCCATTTCATGAACACAGAATGTCTTTCCATTTATTTGTATTTTCATCAGTTAAAAAAAAAAAAGTTTTCAGTATACAGGTCCTTTACCTATTTAGTTAAATTTATTACTATTTAGTTGTTTCTTGAGACAAGGTCTCACTGTGCAACCAGTGAACTGGCCCTAAGTTCACTATGTAGCCCAGGCTGGCTCCATACTTGCAGCTGTTTTCCTGCCCCTGTCTTGCAATTTGCTAGAACTAAAAGTGTGCACTGCCATGGTGCACAACTTTATATCTATTTAATTTTTGGCTGCTATTGTAAGTAGAATTGTCTTTTTAATGTCCTTTTTTTTTGGATAGTTCATTGTAAGTATATGGAAATGTTACTCATTTTTTATGTCAGTTTAGTATCCTACAACTTTACAAGGCTATCAGTTTGTCAGGACTAACAGGTATTTTTGGGTAGTCTTAGGGATTTTCTATACATAAAATCAGGTTATTAGGAAATAGAAACAGTTGACCTCTTCCTTTCCAATTCAAGTTTCATAGTTTTTCTTTATTGCTTTGGTATTAACTTTCATTATTATGTTGAGAAGTATTGAGAATGGTCACTTTAGAGGAAAGTATTTCAACTTCTGCTGTTGAGAAAGGTGTTGGTTGTTTTTCATATTCATGTTCCTTGTATTGAGGTCTATTTCTTCTGTATTTCATGTCAGTTGTTTTGATCATGAAAGGATGTTTAACTTTGTCAAATACTTTTTATGCTTATATTGAAATGTTTCTTCTGATGCATGACTTAGAAGGTTTTAACACTTTTAAAACAAGTGGTATCATTTCATAAAGATGATGTATTATGGTTTATTACCTGGATTCAGATAAACTTCCCGGGTTACGCAAATGTGTCCTGAAATCTAACCTCTTAACTTAGTTACAAAGTTGATATAACAACTACCTTATAAAGTGACATGGTAGTTCAATTCCTTTTTTTATGTAAAAATTGATTGGTTTTAATTTATCAAAATGTATAGCAATATATGAAGACTTTTTTTATAACTGCTTCACAATTTCTCATTCGTAAGCGGTCTTCTGGTGACAGTTGATACCTTCACCAGAGTATATTTGCATTGCATTTTTATTTCAGTAATTAATTGGAAAATGAAATGTCACAATGAGATGTTTATGGATCATCAGCCTGTAAACTTGAGCTCTGGTAGTGAGTATTTATCCTGCTGTTACAAATTAATTTTTGATATGGATGGTAAGACATGCTTTTTCATATTTTTAAATCCCCACACAATTTGTTTGCATCATGAGTGTATAAGCTGATAAGAAGCAGAAGCAAGACTAACCCTGAATTGTAGATGAGCTGAGTCATTTCCAGAACTATTTTATTTGGGATTTATGTGAACTGTGAGTGTTTTGGATCAGCACTTGCATGTTTTTACACGTAAGAAGGAGGAAAAATAGGTGAGAAGACAGTGTACATTTTGGCAAGATTAAGTAGAGATTAAATACATATTGGCAGAATATTGTCCTACCTGTAAGAATGTACCTTCCCTCCAAACACACACACTTATACAAGTTGTGGAGAAATTGCTATTAGTTGATCATCCCTTTCTTAACTCTTCACTACATTGCCTACATTGAGGGCTGGGAGATGGCTCAGTGGAACAAGTACTTCCCTGGCAAGTGCAAGGGCCTGAGTTCAATCCTTGGTTCTGCCAAAAAAAAAAAAAAAAAAAAAAAGAATTGCCCCGCTTTACATTGCCTACATTGAACCTTAAACTCTTGGTCATCTTTATCTCTGCTTGTAATTTTGGTTAGAGACTCAGTGGATGATATAGTTGAGCTTGAAATCCAAGAATTTCCTTTAAACTTTGGCTTAATTTCCAATGAGAATGCAAAGATGAACTCTAGGTATTTTTTTTCTATATTAAAACTAAGCCTGAAGAAAAAAAAAAAAAAACTAAGCCTCTGTAATCATTTCTTAATATGTGACTGATCAAAAAACCCAACAAAACACATACACAGAAACCACATGAAAAGCTTATGTTTATTCCTTTAGAAGTTATTCAACTACTTTCTAGTTTATAAAGTGTTCCATTTTCAAATAATCAGATTCAATATTTGTCACATCTAGACATGAAGGCATTTGCTTGCTGGACTCTAGATTTAATAAATTAGATGACTGTAAAAGCATAAATTAGATCTGTAAGAGCACAAACTGACAGCATCAGTTATTAAGATCAGGGTTCTCATTTACTTGATTGCACTGAAATTAAAGGTCAAATTGAACTATTTTAGGAAATTAAAATATTTTTCCTTCCTCAGTAAAACTAAAGAATTTTGTTTCCAGATAACAGTTGAAAAAACTTTGCTCTATAGCTATCTTGGCTCAGATCGTGAATGTGTTGGATGATTCAGGTCCTTCTAGCAATAACTACTTGTTAATTTTTCAATGGTAATTCAAAAGACCACAGGCCATTCTAAGCAGTTCACCCACTGGATATTCTGAATGCAGACAAAGTAGTAAAATTGTTCGATTTTTTAATTCCAAAGGTACATATTGCTAATTACTAGCAAATGAGAAGGCACAAGAAAAAGAAACACTTTCTATTATTATTTTATTTTTTTACTCTTTATTGTATTGTTTATCATATGTTTCCTGAGAATAATACAATTACTTCATCATCCTAGTGAGTCTGCTACCTTTTGCTTTCTTTGAGCACATTCTAGTAAATGATGACTTTGTGCTGTCCTTCAATGTCACTCTAGTCAGCGGTAATCTGTGTGAGGAAATTATTCAGTTATGTTGTAGAAGATCTTTGAGAGCTTGTCTCAATTACTCTTCTCTCATTGCTGGGACAAATACCTGATGAAGGGTGGAAAGGTTTATTTAGCTTACAGTTCCTGGAGGTTTTAGTCCATACTTGGCTGGCTGCGAGGCAGAGTAACCCAGAGCAAAGAGCATCCAGTTCATGGCAGCAGAACAACAATGGCAACAGAGAGAGAAAATCTGTCTCTCTTACGTTCAGGCTCTCTGCCTCAGGCTGAGGGAAGGACACACACCCATAATCCCAGGAATAATAAGACCCATAATCCCAGGCTTGGATCACCTATAATCCCAGTGGATCATAATTTAATCACAAACTCTAGATGTCCCTCCCCAGTAGCTGCATGAGGCTTTGAGGGGACAACTAGCCTTATTGGTTGGAATGCCACGATGTAAGTTTTCTTGAATACTTCTTAGTGCTTCTTTGCATTGTTTTGTAAGAATATTTCTATAAGCAGGCCAGGGTGTTTTATCCAACTAGTCTTTGGATTATGGGTTGAAAATTTATCTTTTCTTTGTGTTTGAGATGGCTTGAAAAACTTTGACATGCATGATTCAGTATTGCTTTAGTTTTTAAAGACATCACATCCAGATGGAAAATAAAACACCTGGGTTTCTAACCCATTTATTGTGACTGTTGGTGGTATATGTTGATCATGTGAACTCTGTAATACTGAAGTATATTTTCTACAAAGGGATGTACTATTTCAAACCTCTTACTTCTTTGGTCTTTCCTGGAGTTTTAATAATACTCCTTGGTTTCTGTTGAGACTGTTAGTGAGTATAGGAAAACCACTGATAATGCAAAGTGGCCCTGCTTGGAGTGATAAGGTAACTTGTCTTTGGGAAAACTCAGCAGAATTTCTACAAGGTGAAGTTGCCTGTGAATTAAGTAGTGGTGAACTATAGCATGAATGATTGTTCTCATAAATATTTTATTCTGCTTTAAGAAGTCAAACCATCTATACATGCACTTGGACAATATAAATCAAATGTTACTTGGAAAAAAAAATTTCAACAGTTACAATTATGGAATAGCAATGAATTTTAATTGAGATCCTCTGAATATGTTCTATTCTGTGAGCTGACACATACATGGTTAAAGGAGTAGATGAAGGCTTTCCTTTTGCAAGTTTCATTATGGCAATTTGGTAACCATAGTTACATTTTGCTAGGGCATCAACTTAAGTTTTGAAAAATAGAATCAATTTATTATTTTATGCTTATATTGTGAAGCATATTGCATTGATCATAAGAAATTTTAATTTATTGGCATAAAAGTTTATATGTGTAATTAGCCTATTTAATAAAATTATAAACCAACTCAGTGATTGGCTGTTGAACAACTAGATGACTTAGCAATGTATTATCTAGTACGATATAGAGTTTTCAGCTGCGCTGGTAATAATAGCACAAAACTATAAATTTCTTTTGATTCTAGTGGCTTGTTTCACTTTAGTATTTTCCCTAAGGAAATTGTCTATCAGTGTGATATTTGTATAGGGTAAAATAACTAATATTACATCTGAACAATATCAAACATTAAATTAATTCTGTTTAGTGAAACAAACATTCAGATGCATCTGACATTCAGCCATCTACGGTAGCTGTTGTCATGAAATTAATCAAGAATTTCTTTTACTTTTATGATCCCAACCTGTAGACACAATTAAAATCAATTAAGTGCTTATATGTTCTAGTTCACTGAAACTTTTCAAGATGTGTAATCAAAACAATATGGTCATTGAATTAGCAATGCATTTATATTTTAGTGTAACTGAAACAATTTACAGTGAACCATGAGGAAATAAAAATCTTTCCACTTCATTAAGCTACAACTTTTTACAAGTGTCAAATGAGTACAGATGCATGAATATGTACTGACAGACACATGAATAAATGAATACAATACAGACACAAAACATTTAGGGCTATCTGTTTCCTCCTAGTAATGATGCATTATTCAGGAGGGAAGGTGTAGGGGGTTATAATCAAGTTTTCTTGGTCAGAAATAACAATGTGATGCCAAATTTGGCCAAAAAAATAACAATAGTATTTTACTTGTATATACCACTGTGGGGAAATGATGAAAATAAATTTACCAGACTAAAGTTTACGATATAAAGCTCTAAAACTCCTCAAATTTTATCTGCTTATATCTGATTATTACAGGGATATCTACATTACATGTCCCCGGGTGGACAACCTCCTCCCCATAGCTCCTTAAAAATACAGCCACCATACTGTCAGTTGATCAACAACATCTCCTCCTTCTCCTTCTCTTTCTCCTCCTTCTCCTTCTCCTTCTTCTCCTCCTCCTCCTCCTTCTCATCTTCCTTCTCCTTCTCCTGCTCCCCTTTCTCCTCCTTCTCTTTCTCGTTTTCCTCCTTTTCCTCCTCCCCTCCTCCTCCCCTCCTCCTCGTCCTCGTCCTCGTCCTCGTCCTCGTCCTCGTCCTCGTCCTCGTCCTCGTCCTCGTCCTCCTCCTCCTCCTCCTCCTCCTTCTTCTTCTTCTTCATGTATTTAGTACAGGGTCTATAGGGTCTCACAACCTCCTGTTTTCAGCCTCCCAAGTGCTGGGATTACAGGCACACACTACCATGCCCAGTGTCATTTGCCATTTCAGCACGCCCCATGTGCAGAGCTCACGTAGCATGAACCTCTTGATGTCTTTAGAAAGTCTAACTCATCTCATTTATAAAGTTCATTTCTGCTATTTCTAATGATGGATAACTACACTGCTTAGAAGTGATTATAAAAACAAAAGAATAAATTCCCCTGAGGTGTCCTTCTGTGTATAAAGTGCATAACCCATGTGTGTGTGGTCCTTCTGTAAGTATTTCAGCTTTTTAAGGTTTATTCTTCATTTATAGGTCTTGCTATACTTCTAACTATTGAGATATTTTATAACATTATAAGCATTCAAGTTTTAATTCTTGGCTAGTTTGGCATAACCAAGCTATCCTTAATAGTACTTCAATGCATAATTGTTATGGCAAACAAAATGGCCGTATTTGAAAATATTATTTTGTATTTTATTTTGAGAAATACTAAGAATACTTTCATGTTCTAAAATGGGCTGATTTTCAAGAAATCAGTATATTTAAAACTCAGTATCAAGAGTGGACCATGGGATACTTGAGAATGCAGACATAAAATCTCAGCTTTAATTGATAAGAGCCTTTAATCTGCAAAAGATTACAGCTGTGCCTGACATAAATTGCTTTCTCTTTAAAGTGCTATTCAAGTGTTTCCAATAGAAAGAACTGTGACTCTTTTGAGGCAGAGGGTCCTTAAGCAGAAGAGAGTCCTAAGAGGTGTTTAGAACAGGGTAGATGGCAGACGGAGAAGCAGGTTGTGTTATCATCCTTATAAGGCAATACTGGTTTGTCCTTCCTAAGATAAAAAGTAATAATGGTGTCACTCAGATGTGGCTGTTCGTGTGTAGAGCACCCATGACAACGACTTACACATTCTGAACTTTCTATTACTTGTATCCTCATGGCAGAGTACAAGTTTTGAAATTGTATCCTGGTCCTCAGTTAAACTAAATACAGTTTCAATTGCTGGATAAATGAAACTCAAGGATATTGTGATACTATATATATATTAATTTTGTTATTTTAAAAATTTTTTCAGAACGTTAGCTATTTAGGTCTTTAGGGTTTTCTATGAGCCAATGTAAAAGGTTGGATTTAGATTTAGTAATTACTCAAAGTCTATATTTTAATTATTTGTGCATGCTTTCCCACTCCACACACACACACACACACACACACACACACAGCATTTAGTGTTATGTATAAATTTAGTAGAATGTGATATGCAATGAATTTAAAGATACCAAATGACTTTTTTCCCTATACTTCTTTCACCTTCAATTTCAACTGCCTTAAAAAAAGGAAATCCTTACATCTTTAGGTCTGGCAAAGAAAATATTTGTAGCACCATTTTTTGCTGTTGGTATAGAGGAGTGCCAGAATGTTTTAGTGAACTTTTGATGAGCAGACATCGGAAGGTGGCCTCTAATGCTTCCAGAATTGACTTTTCTAGTTAAGTTGATTCACCAGTTTAATAAACTAACTCAGGATTTTGCTTCAGGTCTTGGTCATAAAGGAGGCTGAAATATTTTCTTACATTTACCCACGTGTTGAAGGATCTTTTGGCTTTTCAAAAACTTCTTGTCTGGGTTATATTGTAGCTACAACTTCTAAGTGTCCATTCTTACTAATTGCTTAAAAATTTTTGAGAAGAATAAATGGGATGCATGACACACATTTTCCAGAATAAACTCCTAATTGATGGTGTGTGTGTGTGTATGTGTGTGTGTGTGTTATGCACTCATGTCCTGCATAATTGATATCTTAGTCAAGGACGGGCAACATATAGGGTGGTTGTTCCTTTAGAATATTAATGCAATTCTTAAATTCTTATTGTCTAATATTTTTGTTTTTGCATGTCTTCTATATGTGGATATGTTTAGTTACCCAGTTACATTGTGATACTTTACCTATAATATTCAGTATAGTAACATGTTGTACAGGTTTGTAGAGTAGAAATAGAAAACTATTTATATCATATAGCTGAGGGTGTATAGTAGGTTTTATTATTCAGGGTTCTGTAAATATACTCTCGATGTTCCTACAGTGGCAAAATTGCCTAATGCAAGTGTATATCCCTGCATTCACTGAAGCATGAAAATATACCCATATAAAGTACAGAGATATATTTATGAATATATATGAACATGCATATTTGTTTTATTCAGTTGAGAATGGGTGTATATTTTAATGCTTGTCTTTTTTTATGCTTGCCTTAATTAATTTTCTTGTTGCTGAGACAAAATACTCACCATACAAAGTTAAAGGAGGACAAATGTATGTATTTATTTCACAGTTTGTGCAGGTTTCAGTCCATAATTGGCTGGCTTTGAGGCAGGGTGTCATTACAGAGGAGAAACACGTGGTGGATAGAAGTAAGCAAGGCACCAGGTGAGCCCCACAGCTCTTTCTATCCCTCATGTCTTATCCAGGTTGCTTAGAGTGGGCAGCACTTACGCCCTTGGTCCTAGTGCCCTTATCCTAGCACTGCACCATGAATCAATTACAGTGTCACACACTCTAGGTGCGGCCACCTCTGAAAAAGCCCCACCTATGAGTGCATGAGGCTTTGCAAGGCATCCAGCATAAGCCTTAATAATGCTAAAGAATAGAAAGCAATTAAAATAACATATTAGATCTATAAAACATTCTACAATAGAGGCACAAAGGATTCAAACCTTTGGTATTTTAAATGAGAAAATTGACTTCCATAGATGTTTAGTGAATTGTCAAAGCCCAGTTGCCAGTATATAGAAGAGTAGAAGAAATCAAGCTATTCTGAGAATAGCACAGAATCAGTTTTATGAAGAAAACAGTTATTCTAGTCTTTGGGGCCACTTTACTGCATGAACTGTTAATGAAGTATGCAACAATTCTTGTCCCTTTCTTTATGCAAATTCTAGAAATTTAGAAACATATAAGATGAAAGTGAGAGACAGATATTTTAGTTAATTCAAACAAACTAGATTCTGTCTCAGAGAAGCATCACAGAAAACCTGGTTATTTAGTGGATAAATTCTGTCTATTTGGGAAACCCCAACTTATCCAGATAGGGGCATGGTTCAAAGATAGATGAGGAATTGCCAAAATAGGGTCTTCTTGGAAAGAATATTCCTCCTTTTAGTCTAGGTGTGCAACCTCCTTGCCACTTAGGAGGATTTGTCTCATTCTAGAACCATATTTCTTCTGGACTGAATTTATAGTCTGGTCCTCACACACAGCCTTATCTTAATAAGCAGCATGCTGTATATCTCGAGAAGTGTTGACTTCTGGCCTGCAAGAAACACAAGGGAAAGCAGACCGGGAGCAAAAGGATCAGCCAGATGGCAACACCAACTGTTCTCATGAAGTTGTGTCTTTTTAATAACTCAGCTTACTGCAAACAAAACTAATTAAGCCTGTTATTCTGATTTATGCTATGGTAGACAGAAGTATAGTATATTCTACTTTTGATGGCAAATAAAAGATCAGAATATCTTTTTTTTAAAAAAAAAAGAATACAAAAGTAATGGGAAAAAACAGCATTAGAAACAATGCAAAATTTCACTAAACAAAGTAATAGTAATTCAGCAGTGGTTACGGTATTGTATGATGTTATCTTCAAATTAGTTGTTTTGGTTACTAGATATAAACCTGAAAAATAGGTTTTAAGTAAAAAGCAAAACAACAATAAAAAAGTTGTAAGAAAGTCAAAAGAAAAAAATAAGAATAAAAAGAAAATAATTTTAAGCATTAATTGCTCCTTTCAAAAGACCAGCAGAAATTGGCAGTATAATTATCCAAATTATCCTGCATATATACCTAAATAAATCTTTTTCCTTCGTTTTTTTCTCCTTTTCCTCATTCCAGTTTTTCCTTCCCATTGAGTAAATTCTTTCTCTTTCACCATATGTGTTGTACCTTTCTAATTTTATTTACTCTTTCAAGTTCTCACAGTAGCTAGACAGCACGATGTTTCCACATGTGGGTGATTTATTTCACTTAAGATCAGAATATCTTGAGGTACAGATTTTTGTTTATAGCAACTTGGTCTTTAGAGCCATGGTTGCAAATTCAAATTAACCATGCTCTTTAATTCAGGATGTATGTCATTTCCCTAGATAGCAAACACCAATTCACCCTTTTACACAAATAGCGTAATAAGACTCTGAAAGAGGAGTCATTAGTTATATCTGTGGGGATGGATTAGACATGATTTAACAGAAAAGTCAGGTCATGGTGGCGCATGCCTGTAATCCCAGCACTCGGGAGGCTGAGGCAGGAGGATTGTTGTGAGTTCGAGACCAGCCTGAGCTACAAAGTGAGCTTAAGGCCAGCCTGAACTGCATAGTGAGACCCTGTCTCAAAAAGACAAAAAAAAAAAAAAAAAAAAAAAAGAGTGAACTTAGAATGAAAACAACAGACAAGGGCAATTGAGAGATACCAGTTTGTGTGTGGAAATGCTGAAGAATTTAACAGAATCTGTCTGACTGTGCATGCTGTAAATGATCTTCTGTTGATTGGCAGGGTAGCTCTATTCATTGTTATAAAACTTGACTAGAAATGCCCTTTTTATTGAACCTTGGGAGAAGCTGGCTGAATTTAGCTGCTTGTCTTACATGTGAGTATACTTATGAATGGACTACATTTATAATTGTGATTAATTAGAGGTGTAGGAATAAACATTATCCAGGTGGCTTACATGAATAATTCCCCTACTATAGTGACTTTTATGAGAAATTCTTTGGAGTTAAGCTTTTCAAAAATCTGTGGAAGAACAGGCTTAAAAGTTGCTATTTTTTATACTCTCTAATGTGTCAATGAAGATAATTTCATTGACTCTTCTTTTCTTTTTTTGACAGGCTCTCACTATGCAACTCAGCCTCATAGTAATCCTCCTGTGTTCAGCCTCCCTAGTGCTGGGATTACAGGCATGCACCACCACACCCAGACTCCTTCACTGGCTCAGCATGCCTGTGGGCAGCGTGGCACTACATGCTGTGCCAGGGATTGATCCCTGGCCCTGTGTTTGTCTGAGCAACTACTTAGTCTGCTGAACTATCTCATTGGCCCTCATTGGCTCTTCTTAAAACTGTGTGACATGTGGTTCTCCCCCTTAATTTCTTTGGTGTTTATATATTGAAACCTCAAAATCTCATTCATTATATAAGCTTTATTTACAGATTAAAGCAATGTAAAACAAGTTTATAAGTCTTCTTAGCTAAATTCTATTTAATTGGTTAATAGAGAAGCGTGAATCTAAATTTTGTTTTTAAACTACTTAAGTTTCTCTTTTCTTATTCAAAAAATAATATGATGTGCTAACTTCCCAAAAGGTTGGATGGCAAACTTAACCTAGGTGGAGATTCAGATATTGAATTGGGCCATCTGCTTTCTTGCTGTGTGATATTTAATATTGCATCAAACTCTGTGGGCAAAAAGATTTATTTACCAAATAAAGAGCTGGGAATAGAGACTTTATAAGTAAATGCCTTAGAATTTGTATTTCATAGATAAATAAGCCTCAAATTGCTAACTTCTTGTTAGATTGGGCAGAAAAATGCCATCATTTCATAAAATAAGTTCTTGTAATTTGAAAGAATATATGCATTTACTAAAGGGCGTTCTTTGTCTAAGAAACAGTTAATAACATCTTATTGATAAAATCTATTAACTTTTTCATTTTAAAGAGAATACAAAATATTCTCTTTAAACTATTTATAAAAGAGAGAATTTCACTACACTGAATGATAGGAATTCAACAAGAATGCTTGTTATATTGCATATTGTACAGATTACTAGATGTAAGCCTGTAAAATTGGTCACAAAACTATAAAAAACTAAAAGGGAGAAAAATATTGAGCATTAACTGCTCTTTTCAATAGCAGAGATCAGCGTACAATTATCCAACCTATCCTGTGTTTATACATGTTTGTTTCCTTCTTCCTTCTTTCTCTCTTCGCTCATTTCCCTCGTCCCAGGGGTTCCCTTCCTCAGGATCAGTTTCTCTCCCTTTTATGGCAACTACTGTTCCGATCAGACCTTTGTGCTCTTTCAGGTTCTTGTACTAGGCAGGCAGTATGGTGTTTACACTTGTGGATCTGATTTATTTCACTTATGAATATGGTCTTTAGTTGCATCCATTTACCTATAAAAGCCTTGGGATTATCTTTTATTTTTTTTAAAGCAGAGTAGTACTCCATAGTGTAAAAATACCTTTTTTTTTTTTTTTTTTGTGGAACCGGGTATTGAACTCAGGCCCTTGCGCTTGAAAAATGCCATTTTTTTAAATCCATTCCTCAGTTTTGTCATTTGGGTTGTTTCCAAGATTTAGCTATGGCAAATTGTGCTGCTATAAATGTAGGCACGCATATATTGCTGTGATACGATTTTTTCAGTCATTTTAGAAAAATACCTAGGAGGGAAATAGCTGGTTTGAATAGGACCTCTATTCCTAGCATTTTGAAGAATCTCTACACTGACATTGTTTTATACAGTGGTTGTAGCAGCGTACATTCCCACCAACAGTGGAGCAGGGTTTCTTTTTCCCCACAACTTCTCCAGCACTTGTTATTGGTCGCCGTCGTTGTCTCCCCCTCCTCTCCCCTTCCCCTTCCCTCCCCTCCCCCTTCCTTTCCCCTCCCCCTCCCCTTTCCTCTCTTCCTCCTAGCATCTGCTTGGCAAATGTAAGGTCTGGAGTTTGATCCATGATATTGAAAAAAAGTTTCATGAATAGTGTATTTCTTCATCTGAGAAATTTATATTCTTCTCAGATGCACATTTTTTGATTGGGTCTTTGAATTTTGGGAGCCTCTTTTATTTTTTCTTCATGTGTTCTGGATAGAAGTCCTTTATCTGAGGGACAGCGGGCTAACACTTTTCCCAATTCATGGGTTTTCTTTATACTCTGTTGGTTAATTTTTTTTGGTATGCAGAAACTTTTCAAAAAAGATGAGATCCCAGTTGTTGATTCTTTTTCTACCTCTATGTCTTCAGGATTTCTACATAATGTCTCCTCCAGCAGAATTAATATTTCTCTTCTAATATTTAAATCTTTTATCTATTTTGACTGTAATTTTTTGCGTGACAATAGATAGACATGGATCTAATTTTAGCCTTTGGTGTGGAAAGCCAGCTTTTCCAATGCCATTTATTAAAGAGGCTTCTTTCTTCCAGTTCATATGCTTTACCCCTTTGTCAAAGATAAGGTGGCTGAATTTGTTTGTGCATTGTGTCTGCATCTTCTGATCTGTTCTATTGATTTTCGGGTCTGTGGTTTTTTTTCTTCTGGTACCATGTTGATTTTATCACAGTAGCTTTGCGGTATAATTTGAAGTCAGGGATTGTGATGCCCCTTGCCTTTCCTTTGTTGCCCAGCATTGCTGTTGCTGTTCTGATCTCTTTTGGTTCCAGATGAATTTTAGGACTTTTCCTCTAGATCTGTGATGCCAGTAATGGTGTTTTACTTATGATTGCCTTGAATCTGTACAACAATTTGGGGAATATGGCCATTTTCACAATGTTGGTTCTTTGTATCCAGAAACGAGGAATGTCTTTCCATGTTCTGAGATCCTCTTCAATCTCTTTTTTTGCAGAGTACTGTAATTTTTGTGTTACTTGTTAAACTGATTTGTAGGTATGTCATTTTTGTAGATGCTACTGTGAAGTTGCGGTTTCCGTGATTCTTGGTGCATTTCTGATGGTGATTCACTGGTGATTCCTGATTCTTAGTGCATTCATTGAGTAAAGAAGTGCTATTGATTTTTGAGTGTCAACTTTGTATCCTGCTGCACTACTGAATTTGATTATCAAGTCTTCTCATCTCTCTGTGGAGTTTTTGGGGTCTTCTATATAGAATATCATATTGTCTACAAATAATGATAATTTTGCTTCTCTTTCCAATCATTATTTCTTTTATTTCTCTCTTTTGTCCCCTTGCTCTGGCTAATATTTTTAGAACTATGTTGAATAGGAATGGTGACAATGCGCATCTTTGTCTTGTTCCTGATTTTAAAGTGAAGGCTTTTGATTTTTGTCCATTTATTATGATGTAGGCTGTTGGTTTCTCATAATGGCTTTGAGGAAAAAAAATCCACCCATTCTGATATTTTTAATAGTTTTTTTTTTTTTGTACTTTTTAGTAAGGGTCTATAGGGTCTACAGGGACTCACTACATAGATTGTACTTACAGTGATCTGCCTGTGTTAAGTCTCCCAAGTGCTAGGATTACAGGAGTGTACCACCATGCCCAGTCTCCATTGCCATCTCAGCTTGCCCCAGGGGTGGGGCTGGCACAGCACATCATGCTGAGGATCGGATAGTAGCTGCTGCTTCTGCCTAAGCAGGTGTTTTACCCAGTGAGCTGTTTGGCTGGCTATTTGTAGGTTTTTAAATTAGAAATGAATGTTGGATTTGTCAAAAGCATTTTTCAGGGAGTTAGGGAGATGGCTTAGTGGAATAAGAACTTCCCTGGCAAGCACCAGGGTCTGGGTTCAATCCCCGGTTCTGCCAAAAAACAAAACCAAACAAAACAAAAAACATTTTCTGTATGTATGTATGTATGTATGTATGTGTGTATGTATTGAGTATGATGTGTACAGGGTCTACCAGTCTCACTATGAAGATCAGACTCATAGTGATCCTCCTGTTTTCAGCCACTCAAGTGCTGGGATTATAGGTGTGTGCCACCATGCCCCTTCTCAATCTCTGTCTCAGCACTCCCTGGGGGCTGGGCTGGCATGGCACACCAGGTATTGAACCCCAGCAGCTGCTCTCAGCCTAAGCGGGCATTTAATCTGTTGAGCTGTCTAGCTTGCCCTCTGCATCTATTTTGAGAATCATGTGTTTTTATGTTTGGCTTTGTTGATGTGGTACATTACATTTATAGATTTGCATATATTGAATCATCCCTTCAGGCTGGGGATGAATCCTTCTTTGTCATGGTTTATTATCTTATCAATGATTTGTTCTATTTGTTTGCTAGTATTTTATTGGCAATTTGTACACCTGTGTGCATTTGGGACATTGACCTATAGTTCTCTTTATGTTGGATCTTTCTCTGGTTTTTGTATCAGAGTTGTATCTTGCCTCCAAGAATAAGTTTGTGAGAATTGCTTCCCTATGCATTCTTTCAAAGAGTCTGAGAAGAACTGGCATTTAATTGTCTCTAAACTTTTTATGGAATTCATCTGTGTATCCAATAGGACCTGGGATTTTCTTTGGTGATAAAGTTTTTAATTGTATTTTCAATTTCATTAACTGATTATTGGGCTATTCAGATTTTTATATCTCCTTGAATCGGGTTTGTTAATTTGTATGCTTCTAGAAGTCTTTCCATTTCTTCTGTGTTTCCCATCCTATGAGAGCAAAGAAGTAGGCATTGGAAATCTTCTGAATTTCTATAGGATCTGTAGTGATTTTGTAATTTTCAATTATTGCGTGAATTTGAACTTTTTGTTTTCTTTTTTCTGATAAGGTTGGCTAGAGATTTATTAATTTTACTTACTCTTTCAAAAAACCAACTCTTTAGTAAACTAATTCTTTGTATTGTTTTTGTGGTCTCTATTATGTTAATTCCTGCTCTGATCTTTATAATTTCCTGCTTCTCTGGGCTCTGAGCTTGACTTGCTCTTTTTCTAGAAGTTCAAAGTTCAGTGTAAAGTTGTTTATTTGGGTTCACTCTATTTTCCTGATATGAGAATTTACCACTATAATTTTCTCCCTTTGGACTGCTTTTACTGCATCACACAGGTTCTGGTAAGTTGTATCTACATTTTTTTTTTTTTTTTTTACTGTAAACATTAATTTAGTTAACCAAACATTTAATTCTGCTTTAATTTCATTCACGGCCCTTTGAATATTCAGGAGGGTTTGTTTAATTTCCATGTATCAGAGTTTTTGCAATTTCTTTTGTCAATAATTTCTTGTTTCATTGCACTAAGGTCTGGTAATATGCATGGAATAATTTCAGTACCTTTGCATTTACTGAAGTACGTTCTGTGTGCTAGTATACAGTCTACCTTGGCGATGTCCCATATGTGGCTGAGAAGAATGTGTATTCTGGTGTTTTTTTCTTGGGATCCATTGGCCTCAGTGTGATCATTGTACCTGGGGAGAAATGGTGGCAGGAATGAGGAAAGGATACACAAGAAGACAAGAGCTGGGTTAGGTGGTGAATCATCTGCCTGGTTGGCGAAATGACCTCCGAACAACAATATGGATGCTTATATCTTCGCAAAGTTAGTAACATGTGACACAAGATTGCCTACTGACTAATTGCCAATATTAACCAGTCTGAATGCTGCTTATCTCAGGGTTGAGGTAGTTTGTCTGCTTTGGACACTGAGGCCTAGACTCACTTTCACACATTTGAGCAATTTTCCAGCTTCTATAGCTCCCAACATATCCCCCTTTTTTGTTTCGTTATATCATAGATGGGTGTGCCATTGTGGTAGAGAAACTGTGTCTGCAAAACTCTTTAGAAGACTTTTTCATATTTGATCCCAATCTAAGATTTTTAGTAGTGCAATTTTTGGTTCAGCAGTGTAACCCTATATAGTCCAATAGTCTACAATAGTATGAGTGATAATTGGCAGAAATTGTTAGTGACTTGTTCCTTTTAAAGCTTAGCATACTAATATGGCATTATTTTTAGCATCTTTTGGTTATACCTTTCTGCTGTGGTTGAGACCAAGTTAAAGCAAGACCTGTATAAATACAAATTTAATTTTTGCTATCCTATAAAGTCAGTTGATGTCTTCAGGTTTTATTTTGGAACCATGTACAGACCTCTTAGATCTTCTTTCAGTGTCAGCCATCTGGATGAGTCACAACCATTGCTTGACCAATTTGCTTTCTGTGAAAGCCTGAGAGATTTTTTTCTCTCTAGGTGACTCTCCTTAGGCACACTATATCACTGATCACTTTTCTCTGAGGCCCCATAAACTCCTTCATCAGAAAATTAGGGACTCAACTGAGTTACAGGATGTCATAACAGAGGTTCTTTCATGTCCTGAGTCCTCATTGACCTTGAAGGGCTAGGGCCACAGTATTGACTGTCCTTTTAGCCCATCACTCTTGGTGATGGTCTTGAAACTTTAGTTGCTAAACATCCACAAGAAAAACTTAATGATATTACCTTGTAACAGAGGCAGTAAGCTTAGCACTACTATCTATCTGAATATCAAATACCATAAACATAAAATGGAACTGTCATTTTCTAACAACTATGGGTATTCTAATATTTAAATTCCTATAGAATGTTAAAAGACAGTAATTACATATTTTTACTCAGAAATTTAGAAATCAAAAGCATACACAACATTGTAGCAGGACAATCTTGATGATATTTTATTTCATTTATTTTTTGTGGGACTGTGGATTGAACTCAGGATCCTGCACTTGCCAGGCAAGTGCTTATTCTACTGAGCTATCTCCCCAGCCCCCCTGATGACATTTTATGACATACTTAAATTTTCCTTTTGACATAACACTTTTGACTAATCATCTCTATCTAATATGTAAGAAATTTTCACCTTATTAGTTATTCTGAAATGGGATGTATATCAGAAGTGTTTTATTAAAGACAGAGGTTTGGCTCTGAGAAAAAGTCTTATTACAATAAGCAATCTTTTAGATTTTTGGAAGACCTGTACACTTAGATTCTTAAGTACACTTAATATGCTGTGAGATTAACAATAATGAAATATCATGCACATCTGAAAATCTTTGTTTCTTAATTTTGTTTTATATCAAAATCATTTTTTTAAGAGAAAACATTATTGTATTTTTTTTCTAAAAACTTGATCTTTTAATAATGACCAATTCATTGAGGGTATCGCTTAAGAGGCTTTTGAGATTCTTGGGAGCTCTTCATTAGTGAACAAAAGGTTGGTCACACCATTTATTCATCAGTTGGACTCCTCTAGTAATTTCTCCCCACTCTAAGGAATTTTTACTTAATTATCTTTAACTTTTTCATAAACTGGGTGTAAACCAATTTTGACATCACTTAAGCAAAAGTGTGCTTTTAAGTCTGTATCCTGAATTGTATTATGAACAAATCATCAAAAAAGAAGAAGAGGAGCAGCTGTTCACAGAATGACGTACACATACCCAAATACACAGAACTCAAAAACAAACATATTTAAAAAAAAGCATGCATTCCAATATATATTCCTGGCCAAATTAAAGGCTGGCCAGATAGCTTAGCATATTAAAGTGCTTGCTTAAGCAGACACAGAGACTGGGGTTTGTTCACCGGCATGCCATGCCAACCCCACCCCTGGGGCATGCTGAGACAAAGACTGAAACTGGGCGTTGTGGCATACTCCTATAAACTCATTTCTTGAGAAGCTGAAAACTGGAGGATCACTACAAGTCTGATCTGTGTAGTGAGACCTTGTAGACCCTGCACTAAATACATTAAAAAAAGGCTTCCAGTAAAATAAAGCACATTAGAATATACAAATAAATAAATAAAAATAAATTATATTAACTTGCAATTTTTAGAAATTTATAATTATAAATTTACTGGTTAGATTTTGTCAATTAGCAAAGATGTCTTATAAAATTTGGAAGGAATAAAATATTTATAATTAATATTCATATTTTGTATTTTTTTCTCTTAATACTAATAAATTTTATCTCACTTATTCTTGTATATTTCATCACCTCTTTAGACCTTAGATTTTCATTAGGTCAGTTCCTTTAGTAGGCCCCAGTTTGGATCTAGCCTCATTGCTGTTAACTCCTCCAGATCTGTCTTTTTGGTACAGTCTGACAGCATGCGCTGGTACCCAAATAGGTAGGTCAGCATTCTCTGCAATAACACAAGCGTACCCTCTGCCCAAGGATAGGACGGGACTGGGTCCCTTTCATTGTCCAGTATGCAGATCTCACCAAAGGAACCTTCTTAGCCTCTTTTTTCTCTTACTTATGGAATTGTCTTTCTGCTACTGTACTTCCATCTTTTGTATAATTTAAAAAGTTAACAGTGTATACTGACAAAGTCTATTATGAGGTGTCAATTTTGTAGGGAAAGGTTCCCTTTTTTTTTTTTTTATGGAACCCGGGATTGAACTTAGGCCCTTGAGCTTGCCAGGGAAGTGCTTATTCCACTAAGTCATCTCCCTGGCCCCCTCTTTTGTTTTTGTAATTGAATTTTGATTGTACAGTGAACATGTGCAACAATTCCTTGAGCTTGAGGGTTATAAGAAATCCCTGTAATAAGGGGCACGTGAAAAGCTTTATAAAACTTTTGGGAGGCAGAATGTATTGGGCAAGTGTCAAGGGGAGCCAAGGATCCAAGCAGTGAACAGTGACGTGTTTAGCTGCTTCATGAGTGCAAATATGAATCCTGAGGAAGTGTCCGCTGAAACATAGACCCAATGCAAAGAATCAGATTCAGGAATAGGTATGACATCCATCTGCCAAAGATGAGCGGGCTGTAACCCATGGGGATTGTCTCTGGTAGAAGGTTTATACATGAAGAACATCATCAATTAACAATTTCCCTGGATGTATTCAGGTTAAATGAAACTGTAAGGTAGAACCATTTTGAGGAAAGGTGGCAGTAGTTGCAGGAGCCTGTTGAATAGTATCTGAGGGAGTAACAGTCACGGCTCACAGCAATCTGTCTATAGCAGCATTCCCTTCAGTGGGGCGTCCTGGCAATTGAGAATGAGAATGTATGTGACCAATAAAACAGGGAGCATGATGTGACTGTATGACTACCTGGAGAGTGTGAAGTAAATGGAAAAGATCTTCTTGACTAGTGTGTATATTGGCAGTTTCAATGTAGAGCATTACACCACAGACATAGGAACATCTGAAAATAGAATAATTGGAGTAGGTGAATGATCTTGCAATGCCCATATGACTGCTTGTAATTCAGGATTTTGCGCAAAAGAGAAACTTGTGTCTTGTATACTGGAAGACAAAGCTATTAGTAACCTCCCCATCCTGAAGTTGATCCATCCATAAAGACAGAGATGCCTCCTTCTATAGAGACTGAACTTATTTTTGAAGGGAAGACAAAGATGTAAGAGAAGCAAATTATATTAATTTATCTAAAGTGGCAGTCAATAACACCAGGGAAGTTTTCCAAAAGGATGAAAATTGCCATAATTATTTTTTCAGGCTGGGATATAGTTCAGTGGCACACCACCTTCCTGGCAGATGCAAGGTCCTGAGCTCAATTCCCAGTACTCCTCCACTAAAAAAGAAAGAAAGAAAGAAGATTTCCATAACCATTTTTGTTGAACTGAGGAAAAGGGAATGGTGATGTATCTCATGACCAAGGACCTGAGTCAAGTGTGTTTTATCCACATGCAGTTAGTTCTGCCACAGCATCATGAAAGGGAGTAATAGTTTTATGTGGAGTATGTGGCATATGTAGCCATTATAAGGGACACCTCAGACCACCAAAGAACCCCAGTGGCATATACTAAGTTAGGAAAATAATTAAAAACATTGGCAAAGGTAGGTCACTTCTAGAGAACTGAGCATTAGAAAGAGCCTGATTAGCTTTACCTGAGATAGTTTTAAAGTGTTCTTTTAGAAGTAGGGGCTGAGTCTCTCTTGTGAATGTCAAAGAGGGGACTTAAATCATAAGTAGTTACTGTAAGAGTTGGATGGAGCCAATTAATGTTTCCAAGTAAAGTCTGAAAGTATATTTAGGACTGTATTATGTTTAACCTGGATCTGAGCAGTTTGGGGCACAATTTGTCTCTGTTTAATAAATTGGCCAAAACATGAAGAAGTTATCATAGCTTGTATGCCTTTGGAAGTCACTACTAAGCCTCCTATTATTTAAATGGGATGTCAAAATCAAGTGACTATTTAAACACCACTGCTCATTTAGATGGTACTCCAAACCTCTATATTTGTTTGTAAAGATATCAAACCTTTTTATACCAATTTTAATTTAGGACTATAACACAATCAAACTTATTAGGATTTAAAAGAACTTTAAATAATGTTTTAAAATATTCCCATTATTATAAATCTTAGAAAATTTTATTTTTAAATTTATTTTTAAATAATTTTATTGAGAAACAACAATGAGACAGTTTCAAACCCGATTAGTAGGGCAGTTTCAATAATTAATACACTGCATATTGCTCTCTTAGTGGTAATTCATTGTACAAGATGGAGACATGATATCCTGTCCACAAACACTATTAGGATAAATCTTTCTATTAACTGAATTAAGAGAAAGTAGCTGCATATCTATCCTATTTTGAATATACAGATAACAAATGGTGGTACATTTGTATCCACTTTATTTTTTTAGTTTTTTCAGAAAGGGTATTCTGTTGTCATTTAAATATTGTATGTGCATGAATTCAGCAAAATATTCCAATATTGTCCCATAGTCCACAATAGTAGTGGGTTATTCATAGGACTGGCAATGTTAGAAATTGTTGACTTGAGCCTTTTCCAATCAGTATATTACATGGATTTACATTTTATACTTTGTTTTTATACTTTTTTGTAGAATGGTTAACACCAAGAAAGCAAGACTTATATAAGAAGAAATGTAACTTTTGTATTTGATAAGGTCAATCAAATCTCCTCATGATTTATCCTGAAACCCTTTACCGCAGTTTGTAGATCCCTTGTCAGTGTCAGCCATGTGGATGAGTCTCGGCCATTGCTTGACCAATTTGCTTTCTGTGAAAGCCCAAGACAATGTTTTCTCTCCTTAGGCACATTCTATATCATCGATCACTTTCCTCTGTGGCCCCATAATCTCCTTGATCAGAAAATTTGGGAAACAACTGAGTTACAGGATGTTACAGTACAGGTTCTTCTATGTCCTGAGTGTTCACTGACTTTGAAAGTTTAGGGCCAAAATATTGGCTGTCCTTGCAGCCTTTCTTTTTCTCTAATTTATGTTCTGCAAACAAGTTGTTAACTCTCCAGAAGAGAAGCTTATTATTATTATTACCCTACAACATAGGCAGTTGAGCTTGACCTCATATCTGTCTGAATATCAAATATCTTAACTGTTCCGAGTTAACATGGAACAGGTATTTTCCATGAAGTATTGATATTTTAAACTTTAAGTCCCAACAGAATATAAAGAAAAACATTTAAAAAATAAGAATAAACAATTACATACTCTTACACAGAAATTTAGAAATCTAACCATATACAACATTATAGCAGGACAGTCTTATGACATTTTTTCTCTTTTGTTTTCATTTATTGCCCTTTTTTTAAAACAAGCATTTACTTGAGAGACAGTATAGCAGTAATTGGTATGATATGACAAGCAGTATATATTTAGAAGACTAGAATGACAGGCATTCCAAGCATGACTCTAGTATTACACATTGCTATCTTTAGTACAGTTGCTTATTTCACAGATATCAGCATATATAGTTAGTAAGAATCCTACCAATTAATTGCTAGTTTCAAAATCCTGCTGAAGATTATCAGGATCATTGCCTTCATCGTCTTTTGCATATAAATGTATGGTTTCCTAGCTTTTCTCTTTGCTCTGTCTTTGTTGTTTAATTCTTAATTTTGTCTTTCCTTTTAATTGTGTTATATCTTTCAATTTTTCTACTCTTCAGTTCTTACACTAAGGAGACTATACGATATTTACACATGTAGGTCTGGTTTATTTCACTCATGAGTATATCTTAAAGTGTAATCCACTTATATATAAAGGCTTCCAGTTAATCATTTTTTATAGCTGAGTAATACTCCATTGTATAAAAACACCACATATTTTTCATCCATTCCTCAGGTGACAGGCATTTTGTTTGCTTCCATATTTGACTATCACAAACTGTGCTGCTATAAAAATAGGTGCATATATATCACTAGTTTTCAGTTCCTCTGGGAAAATTCGCAGTAGGGGGATAGCAAGATTGAATGGGAGCTCCAGTCCTAGCTTTTTTAGGAATCTCCACACTTATTTGCATAATAATTACACCAGTGTACATTACCACCAGCAGTAGAGAAGGGTTCCTTTTTCCCTACAGTTTCTCCAACATTTGTTGTTGGTTGATCTCTTTATGATAGCCATTCTTTCTGGGGTGAGGTGGTATCTCAGTGTTGTTTTAATTTGTATTTCATGTATGGCTAGTGATGTGCAGGATTTTCTCATGCATTTATTAGTTTCTAGAATTTTTCCTCTGAGAATTATGTTCATCTCAGATGCCCATTTCTGGATTGGGTCATTAAATTTTGGGGTCATAATTTTTTTTGTTCTTTATAAATTCTAGAGAACAGACCTTTGTCTGAGTGCTTATTTGTCAAGATTTTTTTCCCAATTCATGGGTTGTCTTTTTACTTTGTTGGTAATATCTTTTGACATGCAAAAACTTTTCAGTAAGAGGAGGTCCCGGTTGTTAATTCTTTCAAGTATTACCCATGCGATTTGATTTTTGTCCATGAACTCTTTGCCTACCCCAATGTAAGAGTTCCTCCTACTTTCTCTGCCAGGAGATTGAGTGTTTTTGTTTTAATGTTTAGATCTGTAATCCATTTTGACTTTAGCTTAGTGCATGGTGATAGACCTGCGTCAAGTTTTAGTTTTTGGCATGTAGAGAGCCAGTTTTTCCAGCACCATTTGTAAAATATGCTATCTTTTTTCTCGTCAGCATGTTTGGCCCCTTTATCAAAAATCACATGGCTGAGTGTGTTTGTAGAGGCTTCTGCATCTTCTAATCTATTCCATTGATCCTCAGGTTGATTTTGTTGCCGGTACCATGCTGATTTTATCACAGTAGCTTTGTAGTATAATTTCATGATTTTTTTCAAAGTAAACGTTTTATCTTTAGGATGGAAACAGCCTTTCAATCTGATCATCTTAAGGGAGGTCTCCTTACCTGGAGGCCATCCACACTTGCGTTTGTAAAGGTGTTTTTTTTTTTTTTTTTCTTTTTTCTGATACTGGGATTAAACTCAGTAAAATATTTCTCTTTAAGTTTTATTTTTTAACCCGATTTTTAAACATAATTTTAAAATTTTTGTCATGACCAATTGACTGACACCAGAGTCTGGAGTGATTTAAACAATGGTTTGCATGTATTGAGTGATTGCCCTGATTTCTCAGCTTTGAGGACAGCGGGCAAAATGTGGAAACTTCTTCATATTGAGGCTGTGCCTCTGGTGATAGCTTTTCCTCTATGGTCTCAGGGCTGGATCAGCTGCTAGCGGCAGCTAAGCTGTTTTATTACCTGGTTTGTGTTTTCTTGGGCTCCCATCTCCTCCCCAAGCTTCGAGGGGGCTATAGCTGTATCGCCATGGCTCTCCACTGTGTGTGCCAGCTGTCCCTCTGGCTTGACCACTGGATGTTTTGTTTTTGCTGAGCCTGGTACTATCTTGAGCCTAACAAATTTTTGATGCTAGCAGCATGCATAGCCGAGACCAAGGCCGCTGCAAGCCATTGTCATGACGCTCCTACTTAGCACCGGGCACACAGGCCTGTAGTTGGTGGTGAGCCTCAGCCTCTGAAGCTGTACGCTGCACGCAGATATGCAGGCGTCCCCAGCTGGGCCTCCCTCAGCCCAGTTGGCATCCCTGCCTCTGAAGGTGCCGAGCTGCTTGGAACCAACGGTTCACAACTTAAAAGCACTTTTCCTATTTTATCTAATTGAGCAAAGCTAGAGGGTTTAAATTCTATTTGCTATACTTTGCTCTAGCATCCTTGTCCCATTTGGGACTGGATTCCCAAACAGTACTCCATTCTAAGTTTTGTGATGGTCTTAGAAAGTAGCACAAATGCAGGAACCAAGAAAACAGCAAACATTTTTACATACATCTATAAACATCTATGGTTTGAAACTCTGTTTGTCCAATTTTTAATTCACTCTAAGCCAATTCCTTTTTGGCTTCTCTTAAACCTGTTTCTCTCTTAATGCTTGTTTATCTCTCTGACCCTGGTGAGCCCATTTCCGGCCCTAATAAGCCTGTTTCTGGCCCTAGAGAGCCTTAATTTCAAAGTTTCACAACTAATGTGCCCATACCAATGCACACCTGTGCTGAATACTGGCTCTAACAGATTCACTTCCCTCCCTTGTGCATGCCAGTACTTATCTTGCACTGGGTATCCGCTTTGGTGCCAAACACAGGGATCCTTTGGTCTCAGTGTGATCTGATGTACCAGGGGAGAAATGGTAGCAACAATGAGGAAAAGATAAATAAGACAAAAGCTGGGTTAGGTAGTGACTTGTCCACCTAGTTGGGAAATGACCCCCTGAGCAATATATGGACGTTTATTTATATCTTTGCAAAATTAGTAATCCATGTCACAAGGTTGCCTATCAACAAATAGCTGGCATTAACCAGTAAGGATGCTTATCTCAGTCCTGAGGTAGCTTGACTCTTTTAGGCACTGAGGCCTAGACCCTCTTACACATTTGACCAATTTTTCCAGCTTTCATGACTCCCAACAGTTTGGGTAGAACACTGTAAAGGCCTACTAAGTCCATTTTTTCACACATTTTCTGTTATTTCTGCATAGATTTTTTGCCTAGTTGATCTACCTGTTTGTGACAATGGTTGTTACAGTCCCCCATTACAACTTTGCTATTGCTAACTGATTTTTCATGTCTGTTAAAATTTGTCTTATATGCAAAAAAACCAAAAACCAAAACAACAACAACAACAAAGAAAACGAGGCCGGGGAGATGCTTTAGTGGAATAAGCACTTCCCTGACAAGCACAAGGGCCTGAGTTCAATCCTCGATCCTCTCCGCCACCAAAATGTCTTATATAGTTGGATGATTCTGCATTGGGTGTGTATGTATTTATAGTTGTTATCTCTTCTTCTTATAGTTTTCTCTAACAAGTATGTAGTGACCTTCTTTATCTCTTTTGATTGTCTTTGTTTAAAGTTGATTATGAGCAACCAGAATAACTAGCCCTGCTTTTTTCTGGGTTCCTAATGCATGGAGTATTGTTTTCCATCCTTTGACTTTCGTCTGTGAATTTACTTTTGAGTTGAATGTGTTTCTTGCCTCAGCATAAGAGAGCTTTCCTTTGGTGCTCACTAGGTGCAATGTTGTCTTCAAGGTCTAAAAGTCTATCTTTAGTTTCATTCAAGCAGTTTTGCCAGCTTTCAGTGGAATTCCTAATTTCCTGGGTATCTATTTGAATCTGTTTCATGCATTCTAATTCTTTCCCATAGTGTTCATGCAATGTTTCCATCATTTTTCTATTGACCTCTATTCTTTTAATCTATATCATCTTTATATGTGCTGAACTAATTCATGATTGCTGTCCTTTAGTTTTTTACTTGAGGGATTGTGATGCTATTTCTTTTATAGCCTGATAGAGTTTTTTTTTACTTTAGTTGCTATCATTTCTGAAATGTCAGGTGTTTTACTTCTAAGTTCTTGTATGTCCTTGTCTCTGTGACTGATTCTGGGTGGGCTGGCGCTCTGAGATTGCCTTTTCTTCCTTTGTTTTGACATGTTCAAAGCTTCCAAAGTTCAGCAGGCCTAAGAGCCACTGTCAGGTGCTCAGCTTGGCTTCTCCTATTTTGAGGGCTGGCCAAGCTCAGAAAATCTCCCATGAGGGTGTCGGGGTGGGGCATAGGTCACTGATGCTCAGGCTATGGATGCTCCCAAGTATGTCTGGTACTTAGCATGGCCCCCACCATGGTGGGGCTGGGGCAAAGCCACATCCCAGCAAGATCTCTTATTAAGTTTTGAATGCTATTTTTTGGTTAAGAATAAGATATATTCAAGGGTTCAGATTCGATAATGTAAAACAAAATACATTTCTAATATAGCATATTTTGGTATTTATTTTATATCAGTCATCATAAAAATTAGACCTCACACAGATTTGTAACCATAGAATCGACTATGCTAATTCACTTTCACTTAGAGTTTAGATGTGGAAGCCTGATACAGGACACTGTAGTCCATGCACCTCTTCCAGCTCTTGCTCTCTTACCAGGATGGCAACAAAGGAGATTCATTAGCTGGAGTGTTCTGATCACCTGTGTTGGGCACTTTTCTTCTTGCTTCATCAAACTTCCAAATTTCATTCAACTGGTCTTGAGTTCCTAAGGTAGAGGTGTGAGGATATCCAAGAGGAATCATGTGCATAGATAGAAAGTCCGCTGTGTGTGGTATGATTTAAAAATTATTGTTGTAAATTCCCTTTGCACTTCTGTGTCCAGTGGAGAGCTTGTTGGGGTTGCAGCCATTCGTCTAAATGTAGTAGAATGGACCTCACCTCCCCGCCTTGATGAGTCTGAATGCAGCAGGTGAATAGCCAACCCCAAAGCTATAATGGAGGGGATGGGGGATTTATATAATATTTTGTGGCAGAATTTTATAGTTTTAAAGTCTGTTGATAACGGATGTCTTCTGCTTGGGCAAATCCCAGATGGCAGGCAAAAATGTCCTGGTGGCTGTAAAGAGAGTATTCTGTCTGGACTCTGATGAATTTTCCCTATGTTGCTTAGTGGATAGTGACCTAGAAGATGAATGAGGATTCAGTTTCTAGTCCATTGCAGACTGAAGTTTCTTAAGTCTTTTTACTATCTATGTGAGGGTTGGAAGAGTGTAGCTTTAGTAACTACAGCTTGGGACACACTAAGCCAAAAACAAAGCATTGGCTCCAGGTTCAATTTGTGCTTTTGTTACGGCCTCATTAGCCAGATGTCTTAGTCTGTTTTTTGTTGCCATACCAGAAAACTGAGTCTGGAAATTTGTAAAGAAGAGAGTGTATTTTTCTCACAGTTTTGCAAGTTGACAGAGACATACATGGCACTGGAATTTGCTTGGCTTCTGGTAAGGGCCACATGCTGTTCCAAATCTTGGGAGGAAGTGGCAGTGTAGAGGGAGAGGGAAGATGCCAGGCTTACTTACAACAATCTGCTCTATAAGAAAGCAACTCCTGCAAAAGCTAATCCAGTCTCACATGCACAGTCTCACATTAGCAGACACTAATCCCGCTTAAAGGTCTCACCGATTCTCCCTCCCATGACATTATGCTGGGGACCAGGCCTCAACATACGTTTTGATAGGAAAGATGGTCTTGATCTATAGCATCAATGGGATGATTCTTTCCTAGAAAATTTGGCAAAAGATATTTCCTCCTTTCTTTGGCACTTCAAGATTATTTCTTTGCAACTGGCAGTTTAACTAGTTTGGAGGAAGGCCCCTCCGTGGAATCGGGAGAGTAGTAGTAACTGAGGGGAAGGGAAAAATCTACAGCAATTTTATTACAAATCATTGGCTTGACTGATCAGGTGGCCATGCATTGTAAATGATGTCAGGGTGAGTGGAGATTTATTATAACAAATTAAAGGCTAATTAGAGTGTATCCTAGATAAACAACCTAGTAAAACAAACACGACAATAAGGGAAAGTACAAGCTGATGTGAAAAGACTCATGATGTGGGTGGCTGTAGAAAGCCAAAGTCTGCTCATGTCATACTTGCTTTGTATAAATTTTGCACCATTCCATCTGTAGATGAGAGCTTGAGAATAAACACTCCTCTACTCAGCTACATTTATCATTGTGTCCCCGTGAGTACAGCATGCTGCTAGATGTTGATTTAGGTGTAGCCAGAAAGAAGAGTCTCCCTGGCTACCATCTCAGGGGTGGCTTCTCAAAAGAAGTACATTGGGATGTGGATTCTTGCCTGGTGGGTACGTTTGGATACATTGGTGGTGAGGATTTCTGGAGAGAAGGTGTGTAGATGAAAATGAGCAAACTGTGCTTAAGAGATGCCCAAGACTGTGCTAAAATCTCTATTGCATTGTGGTAGATAATTTTGGGCAGTGGGTTGAAATCAGATTACATTGGGAATAAATGACTTAATGAGTGTTTTCTAATGCCAGCAGTATTGTCTCACGCATAATGTAAAAATTTTCTTTATTCTTTAGACCTAGTGATTAAACTAAGTGAACCAGGAAAGTTAGTTCCTTATCATAAGAAAACCTCTTCTTGGAATTTTATAACTTAGGTTAGTTCTATTTTTTGAAAAAAATTCATATTTTTGAACTAAAGTTTTGTAATGAGAGATTTATGTACGCAGTTTTATCCTATTATTTAATTATTCTCTTTATTGTTTTATTGTTTTCAAGCAAAGCTTGTGTTGAATTGGTGTTCTTCAGTTGGGGAGTTTTATGGTGAGGAAGTCATCAATTAAGGGAACTATTTTGAGTCAATAATGAAGATGTAAGGTTCTGGGGAAAAATATAACCTCATTGGCCAGCAGGCAGAAATACACTGCCAACTGAAAATCAATGAACCAATTCTGTTGGGGTGTGTGAGATAGACTAAGTGCCTCTCAGGCACGGGCAGGGACAGGGATCGGATCCGCAGCCCCGCGTGCCGTGCTGGCTCCGAGCCGGCTGGCTCCTGAGAGCCTCTCCTGTAATCCCAGTGCTGGGGAGGCTGAGAGCAGGAGGGTCACGAGGAGTCTGAGCTGTGTAGGGAGACTCTATACCAAATACATTAAACAAACAAACAAACAAAAACTAACTCTGTTAAAACAAAAAAGGAATAAAATAATCTTGGAACTTTACTGAACATTTTTTGGTCAACTCTTAAATTTCATTTATTGTGATGTTTCCCTCTTTTCATCTCTTTGTAGATTTTTATGCTCTAAATTAAGGTTTAGGTGGTTTTCACACTGTGTTCTACTGAACCCTGTGGGGTCTGTGGAACCTTCACAGGGCCAGTGGGGCGTGAGGGAGAAGCAGGAGGCTCTCCCATCTCTCTCACCTGTACCACAGGCACCTTTCCCATGGAGCACTGCTCTATTTAACTGCTTGGTTGTTTTCACTTCCACTTGAATTCTGATTAAGAAAAGTGATTAAGTTAAAAACTTTGCAGAACTCTGGTCTAACCCAGTGACACCAAAAAGCCAAACATGTGGCTATATCTCCCAGGGCTCTAGACCAGCAAACGGTCCCACCATTTCCTGATTGTCGTTGCAGTGACTGTGCCCAGTGTCATTTGTGATGATAAGCAGGTTGTAAAAACATACAACCAAGTTAAGTTATATGTGTGGGACTTTTATTTTTCAGAGGTAGGCATTTAAATTGCTGTATCTTTGAAAACTTTCACCTTTAGATTTCCCTCTTTGTATCCACTATCTGTTCTTTATTTTGTGATATCTTCTGGGGCTAGAAAAAAAATAGAATTTTCTATTCTTGGTGGAACTATGGTACAGAGTTTGTCCTAATGGTGAAATTAGGTAAATAAGACTTTTATTGTGAGAACATTGAGTTACCGTTATTCAAAAAGGTTGAGTTTGAGTTTTCAATTTCTTAGTCTGTTTCAGTTGTAAGGTCTTATAGGAATATAAACTTTTAAAATAAGAGTTAGCATTTTGTAGTGTGTGGGATAGTAAAATTTTATTATCCTACAAGAAACTAAAGTCTATTGCTGTTCTAGAAAATTCAGTCTATAAAATGAAGTTTTAGAGTAATCTCCTTGCATCACTTTATATACATATAAGCATATGCGAACCCAGGCTTGGCACATTATTAAAGATATAGTCCCACTACTTCAGAAGATTTTAGAGTAGTAATACATGTTACTGTTTATGCTCCTGAAATCCTAGCTTAATGTCAATCAAAAAATGCCTGACTTGTTGAGCAGAGAGTAGAACCATGGTGGAATTTATTGGCCACATGGTGAAACACTTGTCAGGGAGTCAATGTGTTAATCCAAGCTCGACTCAGAGAGAGGTTTTTATAGACTTTAGAAAGATAGTGGGTTTTTATTTATTTTTTCCTTATGTATTTGGTACAGGGTCTCACTATGTACCACACAGCTTGGATTTGTAGTGATCCTCCTGTTCTCAGCCTCCCTATCACTGGGATTACAGGCCAATCTTGGTGGTTGGCTCAGAGAATCCAGGTCATGGTGTGCACAGCATGGCTTACAGTACCAGGGATTAAACCTGGGTCCTTGTGTATGCTTAGGCAGGTGCTGACTATCTCCACAGCCCCTCAAGGTAGTGTTTTTGAGTTCATCTAGTACTGTGATAGATAGAGGAGATGACGGGAGGAAGAGAACATTATTAGGGGAGCTGACAGCTTTTCTCTTCATCCTCTAAGCTTTTTGTAAATTCTTGACACTTCATGATCTATTTCCTTGTGCATATGGATTGGAAGACTGCTCTAACTTGGGTAGCTGAAAGGAAACTTGTCTGTTGGTCATAGTATCAAAATCTGGCCATTCTGGGCCATTAGACTTTGAAGATTTGAGAATGGCGGCAGATTTCAACTCGCTATCTGAGTACATATTGATGTTATTACAATTGGGTTTTGGTGTCATGACTTGCTAGGACAAATGGCTATGGTAAGGTGATCTCAGAGAAAGTAAATAAGATGTTCATTTGTTGAATGCAACTGATCTGAAAGTAAACATTCTTACTAAATCTCGTTCTTCTTGTACTTTTTTTGTAAAGTAAATGAAAACAGACAAAACAAAAATAAAACCCTAATTTCTTAAGAAGATTACTTTGGGTCTGAGTGGGATATTTGGGGAAAATTCTAGAGATGCAAACAGGAATCTGTTCACACCCTCATTTCTGAACTAAAACTTCACTAGCATAAAAGCCTCCTAATGAACACTTTCCTTTCTGGAGTTTTGTTTAATAGTTTTTATTTTGAACAAATATTTTAATTTATAGTGACCTATAATGAACTAACTGGACTAGTAGAGCTCCACTTATAGAAAGTTGGGAGAATTTGTCATTTCTGTTTTTGAGACTTAACAGTATCTTTTAGGGTTAAGGACTAAATGCATTTGGATGAGTCATTATTTTGTCTTTGTAGAAATGCTAAAAGAGAAGAACAGATTAATCATCTGTTTTAAATGGTTATTTATTCATTGAGGTATTTCTCTATTATTGAGCTGCTGCTGTGTGTTACACTCTGTACTCACCTTCTGTCCCACACCCAAGTTCCTGTTGCATAGGTCATGGACTCCAGGCATGCCACGTGAGCTCATATTGTCACTCAGACTTACCAGTCCTTAACTTTTGGTTAACATATGGACCCTAGTTGCTGTAAATTTAGGATTAAAGCAAATCTTGGAATATTTGGGGGAATTGCTTTGGGATATCCTAGTCCCCAGTAGAGCTGACATTTAAGGAAAGCAACAACAAGAGATATTGTGGAACAGAGTGGCAATGGCAAGGTGGTCTGAGCCACTACTACTAAAAATGAAGGCACATTTCCTTACCTTCAGATAACCTACACATGACATTAGACTGGAAAGTGGTGCCCCAAGGTCAACTGAGGTGAGAGGCATGTTTTATTTGACCCATACATTTTAACTGTTGGAAAAGTCATATAAATCTAAGTTACTGGTTTTTCTTGCTAAACTGAGAGCTCTTTTGACACTGGCCCTACATCCTCACATGGCAAGACTGGGGCAGAGCTCTGGTGACTGCTTTCCTGGCTGTACTCTGGATTTTTATTCTGTGTAACCATTTCAATATTCAGTGTTCAAAAGCAGCAAGCCTTTCATTGTTCTTATGAATTCTGGGGATTAGGAATTTGGACAAAGTAAAGTGGGAATAGTCTGCTTTTCTGTAGTGTCTTTGGCCTCAGTTGAGGAGACCTAAATTCTAGAATCATCCGGATGCATCTTTACTTACATGTCATGCGCCTTGGCTGGGATAGCTTGGTACTCCATGGGCAGTCTGAGTGCAGATTCTAGGGTTTTCATCTAGTCTGTCCGGTCTGATGTAACCTTAGGCTTTTCATGGTTCCTAATTAGTGGCTCAGTAATCCAAGAGCAAGTGTTCTAACAGGACAAGGCAAAAAGCATCTATGACCCAGGCTGTGGCTATACTTCTTAGTCACTGTCTTATATTCTGTTGGTGGAGAAAGTCACTAGTCCACCAAGATGCAAGGAAAAGTTTTTGCCTCTTAATGAGTTAAGTATCAAGAGATTTGAGGGCATGACTTTAAAAGCACTGATGGGAGAAAACATGTTCATGTGCCATTGTCTCTTCATTCCTTATTACATGGTGTGTGGGCTGTTTTAACAATTTACCTTGCATTAAGGAGTCATGATATTTTTTGGTACTTCCAAACACAGATGACAACTAAATTGTAGTTGTTATTAGTTAATGTTCATGATGATAAAGCCAAGCATTGATTTTAGGGAAAAGGTAGGGGGTAACATGGACTCGCTGTGTACCTTCCCTTTCAGAAGCTGCTGTTTCTGCTGCCACACTGATACTCTGATTTGCTCTAATTATGAATGGCTGCTGGCTTCTAAGATTTGCCAGGTAGGCCAGACCAGAGTTTGCACTGGAAGCCTTGGCTGGTGATCTGTATCTTCCATTTGGTGACAGTGCTGTCTTTGGCTCTCAGTTGTATCCCACAGCATTTTCCTGGTATAATAGTTTTTCTTTTTCTGCCTGTCTTCCCAATTTAATTCTGATTTCTTAAAGGCAGAAACCGTATTTCTGTCTTCTTCAACCAATGCCTGGCATAATAGGGTTCTTGTAAATGTTTATGGAATAAAACATGGTCAGTGCCTGTCAGTGATTCCATTCTAAAATCACTGTTGTTGAATAGCAATATCCAGAGTACTTATGGAAAGAGAGGGTGCCTTGGTCTTGAGTTTCACTGAAAGAATGCATCATTTGCTGCCCTTTCTTTGGGAGAGGAACAATGAAAGATCTTTAAAATCTGTGTACTTTTAATGTATTTGTTCAGATCATGAAAATAGAATGTCCTCAGTGGTAGAGGTCAAGACAGAACTTCCTTTATTCAAGATAGAGTTGTGACACATTTTTTCATGTGTTGTTTAGTGAGAGGGCATCATTTTCAGAGATTCTGTGAGAATCAGCCTGGGACTTGGGGGGACGTGAGCTTTGGACTCAAGCACATTGCATGGATTCTGGTTCTAGTTTTCGTAAGCCTTGTATCAGTGGGGACAGATTACTTCACTTTGCAAGCATCAAGCCTGTGTAACATGGAGGCTGCAGTTCATAGTGGCAATTGATAAATACTAGATCTTTTTCTTGTTCCAGAGAGAAAATAATAGTGTATCTAAACTTTGTTTGACAAATAGCCATATCCTTCACCTCTCAGCTGCTTATTTTGTCATTTTAATGTCAGCAATTAAGAAGCTAATAAACTTCCTCAGTAAACTAATTATCATTAATGGTATGTAAAGAAGACGGAATGTCACAGGACTAAGAGAATGAGAGGTGAAGAGCACTGCTCTGACTGTGGTCGGGGTTAGGGCCCTGTACCTCTAGTCAGCTCTAACAGCTTTCAAATGTTGGCCATTCTTGTTTCTAAAAGAAAAAGTTAGCACTTAGGTGTGCTTTTGGTTGTGCTCACAATTTCACAATTTCAAGTTCACTGAGTTGCAGAACCCGGTTAGGGTTAGGGTGTTACGGTGTCAGGCCAATATTTCTGACTTACCGATATCATTTTGCACCTTGTAGCAGCAGGTTTAGCATGGCTTGTGTGGCCAGGTGGGATTTGTCAGTGATTTGAGAGCAGGTTTTCTGTGCTGCCAAGAGGCACAGCTAAAACTATCTAAGCTTCAAACAATGAGATTTCTTCTAGGGACTGCCTTTTTTTCTAGGAGGTTAGGGGAAAAGGGGAGACAGATAATGTTTGCTTGAATTTCTAGACTCCAGGATGTAGGCCAAATAGAGATTGAGTTGCCTCTTAAAATTTTTATTATTCGGCACTCTAGGAAACCCTTGAAAAAAGACTAATGCACTTTTAATGACTGGATATTAAAGAGTATTTATTTCAAGTATAAAAGTTGCTGTTGAAGCAATTTTCTTTCCTTCTTTGCCTCAGTTCTGGCATAGAGCAGAGCCTAATAACTGAAAATAGAACAACCAAAAATAGTCTTTTCTCATAAATGTGACCTTATCACGAATGGTTTGGACTTGTATGGGAACGTTTCGTAATTGAAATTCTGGGGAGAAAGCATGCAGACAGCAGCGCGGTGTAGCATGCTGTGGCGCTAGGCAGGCAGTGAGGCCGGACAGGTACCGGGGACTAGGGCTGACTCACAACAGCTGGTTTTCTTGAATTCATCCTTTTAGGGAAAAAGTTGCCATTGGTATATGTTGTGATGAATGCAAGCTGTGGGGACAGACAGGGTGAAAATCCTGCTTTCTCCACTTGCTGCTTGTTTGACCTTAGAAAACATAGGTAACTTCTTTGGGCCCTAATTTTCTCAACTGTAAGATGGTAGTAATCTCTGTCTTATAGGAATATTACATTAACATATAACATTACATGTTATGTACAGGAATATTACATGAGAGAATCAATGTCGGCCAATGATTTGGATTGATGTTGCATATAAGTGCTGCATGGATGCCTGCGCTGTTTCATCAGGTTTTCCATTGATTGCCAAACTATAGGTGAGATTCAGTTGCTATGCACATCACACACTTTATCTATGTAGATGCTAATTGTATACTGAGTGGATTTTATGGTATTTATTTATTTATTTTTATTTTTGATGGAACCGGTGATTGGTGGTTTATACTTAGATGTAAGGTTTATTTTGAGTTAATTTTTTGTGAAAGATGTGAAGTCAGTGGCTAAGTGTCAGCATTTGTTGAATGGACTATGGCTTCTGTCTGCATTAATTTTTCTTTGTTAAGATAATGGACTAGATTTGTGAAGATCTATTTCTGAGGGTACCATTCTGTTTCATTGATGTATATACCTGTTGCTTTGCTAATTTCACATTGTCTTAATTATTATAGCTTTGAATTAATTATGGAAATTGGATGTGTGAGTCAGTATTGAGTATGTGAGTCAATATTGTTTGAGTATTGTTTTGACTATTTTGGATCTTTTTTTCTCACCTAAATGGTAGAATTGATTTATTCATATCTGTAAAATGGTTTTCTAGGATTTTTACTGGGATTCCACTAAATCAATAGCTTCATTTAGAGTGAATAAAATTGTAGTAATGTCTAGTCTTCTGATCTGTGAAACAGAACGTAAGTTGGGATAATTTAAAATTTCAGTTTTGGGTTTTAACTCATAAGTCATGTGATGCATGGCGAAGCTGCCACATCTGAGGCTGTCTGTGCTGCCGTCCCTTGGGCAGGTTCTCTTCCTTGGAGGTTAGGTTAGCGGTGGAGCCAGAAACCCTTTTTTAGCCTTACCTCCAATAACAGTGTAGCTTGGTCCCTGTCTTCATTGTCACAGGTGCAGTCTCCACCCACATACATCCTCTTCCTGTGACACAGACCCCCCCCCCCCCAATCTGGTCATCCCTGTCACGGGTTAGACTTCCCCAGAAGAGCTAGCTCATGGGCTTTTAGGAGCATCTGCCTTCCCTTCATTTGGAAGAATGGGTTTGAGTAGGTATGAGTTGTAGCAGTATCTTCAATTTTATGGGAGTGCTTCACAGTTTGCATTTTAGGACTGTAACTTTCCTCTCTGTATTTAATTTTTCACTTCAGTTTGACTGGTTTTGAAAGATTCCTTTGCATTAGCCATGATAGTCTACGGCCACAGCACCCTGAACGCGCCCTATCTCGTCTGCATTAGCCATGATATAACTTATTGGTGCTTTCAAATAAATGAATGTTATATTTAAAAGTCAAAACAAGTAGATAATTAATTTGTTTCACTTTTTTATTTGCATGTGCTGATTTTGTGCAAGAGACAGCATTGGTAAGGCAGTTTTGTCTAAAGGCGTATCTGAACAGGGAAGAAACATGTGGAGTAGAAATACACAGCTCCAAATAATGATGCCCTCTTTAGAAGCTTAATGCTTGTCTTAGTTACTCTTCTCTCATTGCTGGAACAAATACTCAACACCAAACTGAAGGAAGGAAAGGTTTCTGTAGCTCACAGTTACTGGGGGTTTCAGTCCATATTCAGCTGGCTCCAAGGCAGAGAGGCACAAGGCAGAGAGAGCAGCAGCTCATGGCATCCACACAGCAACAGCAAAGAACAAATGGCTACAGAAAGTCTGTCTCTCTATCTCTTATATTATATGCCGGCTCTCTCTCTGCCCCAGGCTGGGGGAAGTACTCATACCCATAATCCCAGCAGTACTAAAACTCATAATCCCAGCCTTAGATCACATATAATCCCAGTGGATCATGAGTTAATCACAAACTCTAGAAGCCCCCACTCCATGACTACAAGAGGCTTTGGGGGAAAACTAGACACAGACCATAACAATGCTATACTTCTTAATTATCCAAGGAGTAAAGTATATGGGGTACAGTTATTATTATTGCACAAGAAAATCATGGCAGACACCTGGATACACCTTCTTGGAATATGATTTGATGATCTGTTTTGTTAGCCATAATTATTTCTTTCTTAGTTAGGTTTTCCTGATTATTGGTTTCTTAAAATATGTGTATATTTTAAGGATGATAGGGAAGTCAGTTTATGGAAAGCATCATTACATTTGTTTTACAGACTGAATCGCTCCTGCTGAGGGACATATGGTATCTTGTCTGATATATCTTGTGTGAAAAATATTGCTGAGAAACAAAAACAAAAACAATAAAAAAGAGGATAAAGTTCAGCCACATAAAATTTTTTCCCAGTCAAAATAGCTAAATGGAATATACATTATAACTTGAAATAGAATGCTAAGTCTTCTCTGTGAGAAAGAACAGCTTAAAACAAACTTGAAAATGGAAAGTATAACCTTGAACATTTCAGAATAAAACTTTCATATATATGAAACTATATATATATATATATATATATATATATATATATATATATATATATATATAAATATGAAAGGAAAAGAAAGATCTTGTAGTGATAAAACATATGCCTTTATGGGACTAAAATATAGCAGAAGTGACAGAATCAGAAACTGTTATAGTGCAGTATGATCAATATAAGCAGTGGTCTCTGGAAGCAAAGCATAGGGAATGGTAAGGTGAAGAAGGAAAGCTCACTAAGGATACCATGTCGGTTAATTCTGAAGACAAAGGAGGTTGCCAGATAAGATAAGGAAGGCCTTGGGGGATAGAAGAAGCCTTATGCATAGAACACATGGGATAACTGTACTGCTGATTTCTGCAGGGCTATGGAAAGGATTTCTTTTTCCAATTTAAATTTCAATTTTTTTCTCTCTTTAATTTCTTATAATTTTTTCCCCAAGTTTACATGCATATATCTGATAATCTAAGGAACTAACTTAAGGACAACATTACGCATTACAACAAATATTGTCAAATTCATATCATTTTTAGTGAAATTCTGCAATGTTTCTATTTTTTTATTACCATTATGTTGTATTCTTTAAAAAAAATGAGTGTGTGGGGGTCAGAAAGCAAGAAATATTAAAAGAACTCTGAGAAGCTAATATTCTTTTTTTTTGGTACCAGGTATTGAACTCAGGGCCTTGTACTTGCCAGGCAGGCACTTATGCTCCTGAGCATCTCCCCAGTCTGATGCAAACTGACTTTTTTTCTTTTTTTTAAAAAAACCCCATAATTAAAAATTTATTCCAGTTTCCTATTTAATATATAAGGTGTGCAAAATATTTTTTTTCCATTTATTTTTATTTTATTAAAATACAAATGTCAATCAGACAGTTTCAAAACACCTTAACCATACAGAGTCGATGAATTAATACAATGCAAACTGTTTTCATAACGTTTTGGTATTGTACAAGGTGCATACATGATATTATATTTACAGGTTTTTTTATAGCTGAATTATATCAAAGATTCAATAATTATTTACCTAGTGGATGACCATAGCACTAAAAGCTGACATAATATCCTGTCCAACCACCATTAGTGCAGATCTTGCCTATCATAGAATTATGTAGAAGCACAGCGTTATCTGTCCCAACTGTACTGTCTATGCACACACATCATGATTTTTTCTTTCTACAACCCTTCCTTTGTCTACACCTGTCAAAAGTGGGCACTCCATTGACATTCAACTACCTTAGGTGCTTGAACTTGACACCACAATCCAACACAGTCCAGCATTCTACAACCATAGGGAGTTATTCAAAGAAATTGTCGACCATATCCATTTACAGCTCAGCTTAATATTATGGGC
>PVKA01010285.1:0-65013 GCA_004027165.1 Ctenomys sociabilis
TATATATTACAAAATGATAAGACACAAGGACCAGCAAGATAGTTCACTGGACTAACCACATGCTTAGGCACATGCAGGGACCAGAGTTCAATCCCAGGCACCACATGCCACACCAGCCCCACCCCTCAGGCATGCTGAGCCAGCCACAGAGACTGGGTGTGGTGGTGCATGACTGTAATTCCAGGACTGGGGAGGCTGAAAACAAGGACATCTCTATGAGTCCAAGCTGTGTAATGAGACCCTATACCAAATACATTTTTAAAAAAATTTAACTGGTAAGACACAGAATCAAAATGCAACCTCCACTCTCTGTCTCACCCAGAACGAGCCCAAAGCACAATGAGATGGAAGAAATCAGCAGCCGCACACTAGATCTTTCTGAAATGATAGCAGCCAAGTGAAAGCACAAATGGATATGGCTATAGAAAAAATAATCTCTCAGATTAAAAGAAATAAATGATGATGAAAATGAAAAACAACCCCAATGAATGTGGAGTAGACATAGATAAAAAATATAGAGAAACATAGAAAAATGATAAAACCCATGGGACAGAAATAAACAAAATATATCCAGGAAGTTAAAAAGTTTGTTGAAAGAATATGCAACAGGTTGAATAGAAGTAAAGATAGTATATCTATCATCAAGAGATCAACCAATAATAAATACTTGGAGGGGCTGTGGGGAAAAAGCAGCATTCATTGCTGTTGACAGGAGCGTAGATGGGTGTAACCACTGTGGAAATCAGTGTGGATATTCCTCAAAAACTAGGCTTAGCAATCCCACTTGATCCAGATATTCCCCTTCTGGGTATCTTCCTGGGAGAATTGAAAACATCATACCACAGCAATATACGTGCACACTTGTTTAGAGACGCACCATTTGTAATAGCTGAGTCTTGGACACAAAGCAAATGCCCATCAACTAAGGAATGGATAAAAAAGACATGAGGGTTTTGTTTCCTTTTTTGTTTTGTTTTGTTTTGTTTTTATGCCATCTCAGTGAGCCCCAGGGACGGGGCCAGCATGGCAGGCAGGTGCTTTATTCCATTGAGCTATTTGGACAGCCTGATGTGGGGGGGGGCTTAATACAATGGAGTACTGTACAACCATAAAGAAGGATAATCTTGAGACATTTCTAGGAAAATGGATGCATTTTGAGATCATACTTTTAAGTGAAATAAGTCAGACACTCGTTTGTAAATAATGCATCATTTCTCTAGTGTAAGATATCAAATGTGTAAATAAGGACCAAAGTGTATAAAAGGTACTGTGAAATGGGAAAAAAACTATGCAAAGAAAGGGGAACTAGGGAGAGTGAAAGAAAAGGAAAAGAAAAGAAAAACAAAGAGTCCATATATTTTAAGTGAATTAAATTGGACACATGTTTAAATACCACATTATTTCTCTGGTATGAGAAACCGAAAGGGTAAATGGACTGGACCGAAATGTACAATAGATATTAGGAATTAGGAAGAGGAGATTCAAGTGGGAAGGGGAACTAGGGAGGGGGAGTGGGAGAAAGAAGGGAAAAGAAAAAAGAGAATAGGAGAAAAACAGAAACAAAGCTTTTGCAAATGAGGAGGGGGAAAGTGGTTGAAGGTAGGAGAGGGAAACTGGAAAAAGGAGTCAAGGTATATTGTATACAGGAACAAACCCTGACGAACGTGATCACTGCAGATACCTAAGATGTACCAACAACACTGATCAAAATTTGGAGACTGGAGCAGGGACGGTGCAGGAGGGAGAGAGCGGCAAGCAAGAGCCCCCGGAGCTCAGCCCTTGGGCAGCAGATGCCTGAGCCTCCCTGAGGCCACTGCTCTGCTTCCTTTGCTATTTCGGGCCACAAGCTACCCACTCCACAAAGTCTTTCAAAATCCCTCTCCTGTTCATCTTTCTATTTACATGTTTCATTTCCAGGAGTACAAACTTCTATTTAAAAAATTGTCTTATATTCCATTTCAAATGTCTGCACTTATTTTTCTATATGGCTCGGTTTCCGGGGAGGAAAAAATTAAATATTTCTTTTGAATTCAGGTTACTTTCTTATTTTTTATCTTGAAGCATTTCTCATAAAAATCTCTTGATCTCAACTTTATATGACACTCTTCAAACAAACATAAATTCAGAGCTCAACCCACTTAACAAGGGGCCCTTAAGAGTATTAATAGTAAGCACTATTAAACAATCAACTGAGTTCAGAAGGGCATTAACAAAAGAGGTGTGCCTATAACATGAACATGCTTTCACAGGGGTTAGAGTGTTTCATCCAGCCTGGTCCCTGAGTGAACAGAATCATGACTAAGCTACTTGTTACCTAAGGAGCATCACTTAATGGAACATCAGGCAGCACATATTAGATGGTGTATTGGGAGGCTAGGGAGATAGCTCAGTAGAATAAGTGCTTTCCTAGCAAGCACAGGGTCCTGAGTTCAATCCCTAATACTGAAGAAAAAAAGAAAAAAAGAAAGAAAGAAAAGAAATAGATGTAGGAACAGAAACCACACAGGACCCACACCTTTGTGGGATGTAAACTGCTGATCCTAAGAGACACAGTATCTTCTTTTTGAGTATTACAAACACATATGCGTTAAATAGCCCATCTGATCACACCACACACACACACACACACACACACACACACACACTAACCTTACCACTTCCACTCCTTGGTGTCAGGTTTAGAAGACCAATCTTCATCATTGGTGCTGTGTCTCATGTTTCTGAATTTCAGTAGAGCCTAGTGAATTTAAGAGCCAGAGCACAGCGCTCCTGGCGGGCTCTGGCCAGCCCCCACACCACACCGGGAGCAGGCCTCCCCTGATGGTTGCCCGCCCTGCTTGCTCTGCCTGACAACAATGAATTCACCTTTTCTGCACCCACGTCCTGAGTGCATGGCTTCTTCATGAGATCTGGAATGCTGTGTATGTGCAAGGCACTGGCTGGCTCCCAGTGACAGCTATGAAGCAGAAAACATACTTCAGGGAGCTTAAAAACCAACAAAGAGAGCAACAGATAGGTGCCAATAATTAAATTTTAAAGATATGTACTAGACCCCTGTTCATGCTAAATGCTGGTGATAACCAGTGGAGACATGACCAGAAATGGCCCAGAGAAGCACCCCTGGGGAGATGAGGATTTGTTAATGCAAGGAAATAAAAAAGAATAAACCCAGGCCTTGTGGGGAGGATGGACAGTGCATGCAAAGACATGGCAGCCGGGAAGAAAGTGTGGCACTCAGGGACCTGCCACCAGGTACTTGACACCAAGCGGCGTTACTCAAGGGATGACATGGCGGGTATTTCAGATCACAGAATCTGTGCATGTTATGCTGGGCCATGGAAAGCACAGCCTCCTCCCTGGGCCCTGCCATCCCTTTTCATCCTCCTGCTCCGCTATCCCATGAGTTCGCTTCTGGCCAGGAACCTTGTCTCTGTGCTGTGCGGCACAGCTTTCATAAGAGTCTGCTGCAAATAATCACAACTCAGTTGTCTGCCCCTTGTAAGCAAGCTCAGTGTTTGTCCCACTAACAAAACTAAATCCAGATTTAGAATAATGAAAATGCCAGCACTTGAAAAATCACTGAACTTACAAAGCACTATTAGAATAACTTCAGGACCTAAACTGCCTGATGAGATTTCTTGAAAAGAACTATTTTTTAAATGAAGTCTTACTTCATGGCTGTAAGCACTCAGAGAAGCAATTGCTGGTTCACAATGAAAACACTGCCCGTGCAGCTGACAAGCAACTTACAACAAACTCCCTCTGTGACTCCACCCTTCTGGGCCCTGGCACAGACCTGGAAGCACTCTTCTGGTCTTGCAGGATAGGAAGGATAGTGCGTGACCTAACGGGCCCTAATCCATCTCTCTGTGGCCTTTGTATCAACATTTCCACAAACTTGGAGGCTTGCCACTGAAATGAGCGGGAGTTTCCTTCTCAGTCCAATCAAGCCTGTCCACCTCTTTCAAAGGAATGGCCAGCCACTGTGCTATCCGATGGTAGGCTGAAGAGGGACAGAACAAGGGAGCGTCCTGCCACTGGTTTGCTTTGCTATAGAAAAACTGAAATATAAATTTGAAGACAACATTATGCAATGTAACAACCATTGTTGAATTCTTATTATTTTGTTTAGTGAACTTCTGTATCATTTCTAATGGACTCTTCTTTTTACTATTTTTATTCTCTTTAAAAAGATTTTAAATTAACAAAATAACATTTTTTTAAAGTGAAACAACAATAATAAATTTTTTATGTATGATTTGGTACAGGGTCTCGCTATGCAGCTCAGACTCATAGTGACCCTCCTATTTTCAGCCTCCCCAGCGCTGGGATTACAGGTGTGCACCAACATGCCCAGTCTTGATGGCCTGCTCAGAGCACCTGGGGGAGGGGCCAGCACAGTCTGTGAAGCTGGGGATTGAACCTGGGTCCCTGCACCTGCCAAACAGTTACACAGACCACTGAGCTATCTCACTGGCCCAAAATAATAATATAACAAAGGATTCCCCTGTGCTGGAAGTGCTATCACATTGCTCCCATCAAGTCAGACCACTTCCACTGTGAGCCCTGCAGTGTGGCATGCCCAGTGCCTTCAGCCAGTAGCTGGATCGCTTGTGGGGTATGGTTGCAGCCTGTGCCACATCAATGGGCATCACCATGGGACTAGGCCAGATTTGTTCAGAGCACCCAGGAGAAAATCTGTGCTCTCCATCTCCTCCTGAAGTGTCTCCTTCTGAGTTCCTCAAGAGAGAACCTGTGCTGCTTGCCAGGCTACGGAAAAACCTTGAGAAAGGGAGTGTGGGTACGCTGTCCTGAGCACCGCTGAGCAAATGGCTCTTGTGCGTGCACCTTCATGTGAGTTGGGTAGCCTGGCATAGGAGGGGTTTTAAGTAGGGACTGATGTGATGCCGTATAGATTTTCTGATAGTTGACAACAGAGGAGCAACAGAGCAAGGATCTACAAGAAACAGCACACAACTGGGGGACACTTTGGTTAAAAAGAGAGAAAATTGGGCCAGGGAGATAGCTCAATAGAATAAGCACTTGTCTGGCAAGCACAAGGTCCTGATTTCAATCCCTAGTACCAAAGAAACAGAGAGAGAGAGAGAGAGAGAGAGAGAGAGAGAGATCACATACAGTACCCACAGGGCTTTCCACCAGCACCCTACTAAAGCTGTAACCCATCATGAATAAATCAATCTCCAAACCTCATCACAAATGTTCACCCTGTGTGTGCCTAACTCCCAAACTATTTTATGTTCTCTACAGTTTTTTCATAAACTCTCTCTCTCTCTCTCTCTAGTTTCTTGTATATGAAGGACCCTGAGAGAAACTTCTACTACTGTGTCACTCCTCTCCTCACCGCCCTCCCCATCCCCTGCCACAGATGTTTTTGAGAGTGCAGACTAAAGAAGGAGACATTCAGCCCACAGATTTCCGTCTGCAGGAGAGACACCTGAACATTCCTGGGTTAACAATTCCTGTGCTCTCACATCCTTCCTTCATTAAGTGCCAGCTGAAGAGCAGTGCTGTGGAAACTCTGAGGAGAAATATTAATGGAACAAGGCAAATGTTCAGTGACTTGTCCTTAGTTCTACCTTGATCAGAATTTTGCCAGCTCCGAACTGTGTGCTCATGTGAAACACACAGACATGAGTGCAAACGAACACAGTCACTTTACTTCTCCTAATCTAACAGTTCCAACATTAAATAATTATTTTTGGTACTGAACTATAAACATCAAATACCAAACTTCCATAATAATAACAGTAGATAAATTATTTCCATTTATAACTTATATGACTAAGACTAAAGAATATATGTGAACACTTTTTGTTATATATTACTTTATTTACTATTCATAAAAAGTAACTGAAATGCCCTTATCCAGAGATAAAGAAATTGAAGTCCTGAAAAATTGGATTCCAACCATAGGTGAGCAGGGACAGAGCTGGCACACAGCCAGCTCTTCTGAAGCTGAATGTCTATCTCAGTAGAGTTGCAGAGCTTTATTCGATGTGCTTCCCTCTGTGCAACTCACCTGACTTGATTGGTGCACTAGAAAAACATTCAGCAAGTGCCAGCCACATGCTGTCAACAGTGGGAATCTCTCTCCACACAGGGAACTGTGGGTCAAACACCTGGCCAGGACCTTGGACCCTTCCTCCCTTCAAGCAACCCTTTGTTTTCTATCTTGATGGCCCCAAGGTCTCTACAGATACAAACTTTTCCAAGAAGAAGAGAAAATGACCTTTGCAAACACGGGAAGTTGCAAGATGAACTTGCCAAAGTGAAACAGAAAAATGATAGATACTCAGATCAGAGACTCCTCAAGGACTTCATGTTCCTGGCTCCAACAGCTGCAGGAAGCCCAGTCCTACAAATGTCTATTCATTTAACATTTAGAAAAGCTTGGGTAGTTTTAATAGGGAACAAACAGGCTGCCCTCAGAAGATGGCTTCAAAACATGAGAAATGAACAGGCTGCTTTTAAATATTTAGATCTAGGCTAGGGCACAACACTCAACGAGTTTGTCAAATGCATCATCATTTATCTGTGGTGAGAAGCAGCCAACTGAGAACAGGAAGTAATTTTCAATTAACTGGCCATGCGATAGATGCCTGAACCCTCTTAGCAGTAATCACTCAGAAATAAATACAATTTAGCTTAATAGACAAGATGATCCTGTTTGGAATCAAGGTGACTGTAGACTTGGGCAGCCAGCCCCACATGGGTGCACAGCGAGTGACATCCAGGATGTGTGGAGCTCCCAAGGGCAGCAGCTTTAGGAGCTTACTGCCAAAAACAGAGGACACTGTGGCAGAGAACAGAGACGGTAAGGAAGAGGACAGACAGATCTGGAAAGAAAACAAATAGATCAATCTTAGCAAACCTTCATTCCCTAGGTAACACTCAATAACAGATTAACAGAGACAAAGGAGCTACCCAGAAGGGCAGTGCCATGTACATCAAATGTCAGCACCACACTAGACGTAAATGCCTCACAGCCCCAAAACCCAGTGCAGAGAAACCTCCCCAAGTAGTGTGTACCTCTACTCCTGATTTCACAAGAGTGTGTCGAGTTGCACTATTAGAAATCAATGTCAATTTGTGCTTAAAATTATCTTTATTTTGTCTTTATACTTATCTGAGGTTTTAGTTGCTTGTAGAATCATGGACTGGAAATTATTTTCTCAAAATTTTGAGGTATTTACATTGTTTTCTGGTATGCCATTGCTACCATTAAAAAGGAGCACAGTACAGGCATGCACAAATCCCTGTAGACCCAGCAGGACTGTATCTCAGTGAACACCTCCACCATGAGCCCAGCTTGGCACACCACTACGAGTTTCCCATTGCTGTCCAGTGGCACTAATGACTGCTTCCTGGGAAGAACAAGCCAGTGATGTCCTTCATCTTCTTCCCTTCAAATCTCATCCCTGATGTCTGCTTCAGGAAAAGAGAAGGCCTCTAAGAGACACAGTAACTGCTCTGCATACTTGCTACACAGAAGGTGCCTGATCTGTTAGATCCCAGTTCAGCCTGGTTAGTCCCTGGATGGGAAAGGTCACACTGCAGGAGCCTGCTAAGAATTTAAACAACGAGAAGAAAAGATATGATCTTTGTATGGCTACATAACAGAGCTCCCTGCAGTCCTTTTCAATGCAGGACCTCACAAGCAAGCCTTGAATTCTGACTAGTGAACTCAGAATTGTTCGAAGTGAGACAGAGGAAAGCAGGCAGGGTCAGGAGGTAGCCCTGCAGATGTCCTGCTGCCTGGGTCCTGGCGCCAAAGGCTTCCACTTGCTGTGCTCAGCCACCTGAGACATCAGAAGCTACTCTCATGAGCAAGGTTCCTACATGGGACACCCTGGTCATTTGTCATGTTTAAACATTACCTGTTGAATTACATTATGGAGAAGTTTATCATAAACTTGCATGAGATGTGCCCCTCCATACACACACACACACCCTACTCTTGTTTATCTTCCTAATATATTTTATTACATTTACAATTAAACCAGCATTCAATATTCACGTTCCCATGAAGAAGTTTTTCACAACTGAGACGTATTATACACCATGATCACAGCTCCTTACTCACAGAAATACACACATTACCTGGGAAGAATAATAACTGCCTAGGGTCTTTTAATGTTCATATCATACAGTGTTTTCACAAGTACTCCAACCATAAAGTGATATTCTTCTTAATTTTAGAGGCATAACGTGCCATTATCCCCCATGTGCCCAGATACACACGTGTGCACACATGCACCCTTGGGAGTCCCTCCTCCTTCATGCACAGTCCTTGCTCAGCGCTGGGCTGGCACTCTCCTGCCTGCAGCTTGAGCTGCAAGTGAGCTCTCCCCGTGTGGACATTTTGAGGATCCCCTTCCCCTTCCTCTCATGCAGTTCTAGTCCTGGTCATATGCCTTCCTAGCTGTCTTGTAATTTACTCATCGTCTTTATGAGGAGCATCTTTTAGTAGCTTTGTAATAAGGATACACTAGATGCTTGGTGTGCTCACATGCTTCTGATCCTAGCAGTATAGGAGGCTGATGCAGGAGGACTGAGATGTTGAGCCTTGCCTGGGCAATTTAGCAACTTTGTAAGACCCAGCCTCAGTGTGAAGGCCCTGGGTTCAACCTAGTACTCAAGAAAGAGAAGGAGGAGGAGGAGGAAGAGGAGAAGGAAGAGGAAGAAGAGGAGGAAGAGAAGAGGAGGAGGCAGAAGTACACTAGAAATCATTGTCAATTTGTGCTTAAAATTATCTTTATTTTGTCTTTATACTTATCTGAGGTTTTAGTTGCTTGTAGAATTATAGACTGGAAATTATTTTCTCAAAATTTTGAAGTATTTACATTGTTTTCTGGTATACCATTACTACTGACAGCTTAAGTTTTGATTCCTTATCTTTTTATATAAACTGCTTATGGAAACTTTATGGATCTTTTCCTATATTTATAAGCCATAACATTTCCCTTTCCAAATTCATCCAGCTGGGAGTTGTGTTGCTCTTTCAATATAGAAGTATATTTTAGCCATCTCTAATAAAAAATTTGTAAATTTTCCTTAATAATTTCTTCCTGTCTATTTTCTAGTCTTTCTTTTTGAACAGCCTACGCTTTTGATGTTGGAAAACTTCGATTGGTGCATTAAGCGTCTTGTGCATTGAATCCAGATGTCCTGCCAAAGGCTGGTGTGCTCCTGGTGGGGGGCTTTTCTGAGGTGGTTGGATCTAGGGTGTGTGAACATGGATTAAGGGTGTGTGCTTAAGCCAGGCATGGTGGCGCATGCCTGTAATCCCAGCATTCAGGAGGCTGAGGCAGGAGGATTGTTGTGAGTTCAAGACCAGCCTGAGCCACAAAGTGAGCTTAAGGCCAGCCTGAACTGCATAGTGAGACCCTGTCTCAAAAAGACAAAAAAAAAAAAAAAGGGTGTGTGCTCACTAAATTAGTCCAGTGGTTTGCCTAGCATAGTTCTCGTGTGGATAATGGGGAGGCCCACTCTCATGTGTGGGTGGAACCAACCAGTAGTCTTGTAACCTGAATGGAATGCGCAGGGGAAAGGAGGCAGGCAGGCTCACTGCTTCTTGGCTACCTTGCCAAAGACTGTTTCTTCTTTCTAATAACTCACGTGCCACTCTGTCTTGGAGCCAGCTGGTGGTGGACCAAAGCCTCGACAAGCTGTGACCTGAAATGAACCTTTCCTCCTCTAACTTGGTGCTGTTGGGTATTGTTTCCCAGCAATGAGACAGTAACCGTGACACATATTGGCACAAGAGAAATGTAGTCATTGCTGGACGCTACCTGACCATGTGCTTCAGGAGCCCTAGGAACTGACTTGTGATAAGAGTTTGGAAAATTTTGAAGGTTCCAGCAGGAGAAGCCAGCCTAAAACGTTGGCCAAACTTGAAAATTCTGACCAGAGGTCAGAAAACCAGAATGCTGATAGAAACACATCTGCTAAAGGCTAGGCTCAGGTTGTTTCTGCCTGTAAGAAGGACTGCACTGCTGCACAATATGTATACTTTACATTAGCAGAAAATTTGTCTGCATTTTGCTTGGGTCCAAAGACTTATTCTGAGACTGAGAACAGCAGACTAATTACTCTTGCAGAAGAAATTCTAAGGGAGTCTAGTGTGGAGTCAGTGACATGGCTCCTGCTAGGGGCTCTTAGTCAGATCTATGTGGAGAATCAGGAGCAAAGTGACCAGCAGAATGATTTTAATAGTTCTGAATCGGGCCAGAAAGAAAATTCCAGTAAAGCTGTGGACTGCAAAGATAGAGCAGAAGAGAATTTAGTTGTGGAGAAGGAAAAATACAGTAGAAAACATGGCCTAGGGCATCTTAAGAACCAATAGAACTCCAGGCTTTGTAGCTTCAAAGTTGCACAGGTAAAAGACTGCTTTGAGAAGAGTCCTACTTTCAGAATGGTCACAGCCTAGGGAATTTGTTTCTTGGGCTTGGGTTCATAGACCTCAGAAATCAGGCACTTGACTTGTACAGCCAAGAGGGAAAAAAATACTCGATACCGCCTCAGCTGACAGCAGGCCTCAGCATCATCCTTGTGGCACTGGATTTAATTGAATGCAGAATTAAGAGTTATGGTGTCGAGAAGGCTCCCTCCTACATTTCAGAAGAAGGTCTGGGAGGCCAGGCAGTGTGCCTCAGACAGGGCAATGGGTATGAAGCTGATAGTTCGGTGGAAACCACCAAAAGTTGGAGAAGCAAAGAATATGAAAACTTTAAAGAATGAGCAAAGCCAGCCTAAAAGAAAAGCCACAGGAGCTACAACCTGCATCAGCACTGTAGGGGTGGAGTCATCCAAGCGCTTTGGAGTTTGCATCTCACCTCAGATTACACTGGGAGCTGGACATGGAACAATGGGATTTAATGTTTGCCCTCCTGGGTTTAGAGTTGTCTTGGTTCCTTTTCTTCCTATCCCCCTATTTGTACCTTTTAGAGTTAGAATGGGAATGTCTGTCTTGTGCCATTTTATGTTGAAAGTAATTACATTGTGATTTTTTTTTTCATTTGTAAGAGGCTAACAGCTGACAATTTGCCTTAAAGCTCAGACAAAGACTTTGTTTGAAAATTTCATCAATATTGAAACCTCTAGGACTTTGGCAACTCTTAGAGGTGCGCTAAATACCTTTTTCCTAAAGGCGTGCACATGCATTTTGTGGGGACAGTGGAATGGTACGGCTTATATTCCCCCAAAGCCTCATGTGGTGGTAAGTGAGGAGTTTCAAAGGTGTCTGGAGTAGAGAGTCTGAATGTGGATTAAGGGTGCAGTCCCAGGATAAAGGGTATGTGTAATAGAAGACCCACCCCTCGTATAAGTGGCACCAATCAATACACTTGTATCCTGGATAGATAAAAAGAGACAGAAAAAGGTAGGTTTCCTGTTTCACTGCTTCACTGACTACTGCCTTTTTCCTGCCTTGCCATGAACTATTTCTCCTCTGTGATGCCCCTCTGCCATGCCATCCTGCATTGGAGGCAGCTAGCTGTGGACTGAAACCTCTACAGATTGTGATCTGAAATAAACCTTTCCTTCTTAAACTTGTGACTGTCAGGTATTTTGGCTCAGCAACAAAAAGTAACTAAGGCAAAGCCTGAAAGGAATGCAAGGGGGGAAGAAGGCAAGCAGGCTTGCTCCTTGCTGCTTGCTGCTTGCTGCTTGCTGCCTAGCCTGCCACGAACTCTTTCTCCTCTGTGATGTCCATCCGCCAACTCATCCTGCCTTATAACTAGCCAACTATAGACTGAAACTTCTACAAACTGTGAGATGAAATAAACCTTTGCTCCTTTAATTCAAAGGTTTGGGAATTTTGTTCCAACAACAAGAAAATAAGTTAAAGCACTTTACCTTTTCTTGATTCCCAACCTTTTCTATTTCTCAGGACATTTCCTCAAGCTTATCTTCTCAACTTCCCAATAAATTATTCATAATCTATTCAACATACTTTAAATTTCTTTTATCAGAAAATACTAGATAAAGATGAGACAGACCAGAAGACAGAGAAGAAGGAAGGGAAAAGGAGGAAGAGGAGAAAGGGCAAGAGCCTCGGAAGTCTAAGTGCCTTCCTGGAAAGCACAAGGACCCAGGATCCACCCCCAGTACTGCATGCTTGCGAGCTCCAGAACCCCAGAGCCAGTGCTGGCTACAGAAACCGGGCATGGTGGCCCATGCCTGTAATCCCATCACTGGGGATCCTGAGACAGGGGGATCATTGTGAGTCCAAGCTGCATAGGAAGAGCCTATACCAAATAAATAAATACCGTTTTTTTTCAAAATGTCCTTTGGAACTTTGGAGCCTTGAAGAGCCTTCTCCTTGAAGGGGGAACTGGGAAAATTTTGAAGAAGTGAGCCAACAAAGCCTTAGAATACTGTAACCAGAGCTTGATAAGTGACTCTTGATAAAAGCTCAGAAAACCAGCATGCTAAGAATGCTGACAGTACAGGGCTGGCTGCTGAGGCTTCAGATGGGAATGAGAATTCTATTGGAAACTGGACTAAAGACTGTACATGTTGTATTCTGACAAAGAGCTTTTCAAACTTTTTGTCAATGTCCTGAGATTTTGTGAGAGACTGACAGTGAGGTTAGTGGACTGACTAATCTGATAAAGAAAATTTCAAGGCAGTCCAATATGCAGGCCATAACACAAATACTATTGGCTGCTTTCAGCCAGACTTATAATGAAATTCAGGACCAAAAAGCAGAGCTGAATAATTTGAAAAATTTTGCTGGTGGACAGAAAGGAAACACTTGTAAAATTGAGGACAAGGAGGTCTTAATTGCTGAAAGGATTCACTGAAAAAAGAAGCCAATTATTTTACAGAAAAAAAAGAAAGATGGCTCCAAAGTATCTGAGAAACTGGCCAGATTCCACCCTTCACAGGATCAAGGATGAAAAGCTGTAGAGATTATTGAGAAGCAAGTCCCTTGAGCCTCCACTACAGAGGGGCCACCCAGGGAACTGGCTCTTCAAGATTCATTTCACTGTGCTCAGCAGCCCCTGCAGCTAGGATCAGAGGGGCCAGGCTATTGCTCGAGCCAGTAGCCCTAGCATTATCCAAATGGCCCCAGGTTTTCAGATATATAGAATGAAAGAGTTTTAGGGCCACAGTGCTTCCCACTCAGATTTTGGAAGAAATCTTGGGCCTGGAGGATGAGACAAAAATGTGTGATGGGGTCACAGTCACTGCCAAGAGCACTTGGGATCCGTACATAAAAAATGTATGAGTGATATGCAAGGTGCAGTGAGGCCCCAGGAAGCTGGAGATGCCAGGAACATGGAACATCTGGTAAGGAAAGCTCCAGGTTGCGAGTGGAGACATCACAAGAGAAAGAAGCCCATAGGACTGCAGACAGCCAGGCCTCAAGGGCAGACCTGCCTGTGCCTCTGGAGCTCACATCTGTCCACAGCTGACCCCAGGCACTGGGCATACAGCTATGAGATTTGACACACCCTGCTGGATTTGGGTCTTGCTTTGGTCCAATTTCTGTCTATGTTTTATTCCTTCATTTTGGAATGGAAATGCTTACCTTAGGTCATTGTATGTTGAAAGAGTTTGACTTACTCTTTTATTTTTTTAGGGGCTTCCAGCTAAGAGATTTCTTGAATCTCAAATAACTCTTTGGAAGAACTTTTCCGTGATGGTGGAATCATGAAGACTTTGGAGACTCTGAGTGATGTACTGATTGTATTTTCCACGATGAGATGGACGTGAAAGTTTTGGGGCTCAGAAACAGAAGTCTATGGCTTAGATCTAAAAGTCTTGTGTTTGGTGATGGGGCTTTTAGAGGTGACTGGATCACAGCAGCCCCAGCCACACTATTAGGAGATAGGGCCTGGTCAGAAGAGGCAGGGACTGGGGCATGATATGGAAGGGAGCTCCTGCTCCCCCTTCTCTTGGTTTCTGTGGCCACCATGTGCTGCGCAGCTTGCCTTCACTGTGGCATTTCTACATCACAGCCCATCAACCATGGACTTCACCTACTGAACCATAACGTGCTTCTCCTCCTTTCACTTGCAGGTGTTTGGCATTTTGTCCCTGTGACAGGAAAGTGGCTAAGACACGTGGAGAGAGAGAAGCGAGAGCTGGGGCAGGAGCCAGGCTCGCTCTTTTTGTAACACTTCTTTTCTCAAGCGTTCACTCAGTAGTTCACGCTAGAACTACATTAATCTGTTTCCAAGACAGCCACCCCAATTGCGTGGTCACTACCCCTGGGACCCCATCTCTTTCACCACCACCCTGATGACCAAGCTTTCAATATACAACCCCTTGGTGGTCAGGCTTGGGCTCCAGAGTGGAACAACAGCAAGATAAAGGCAGCAATGGCAGGTCACCACCCCTGCTCGCTCGGGCCTGGCTCACTCCACCTTGCTTCCCGCTGTCCCACTGGCCAGATGAATTAAGGCTGCAATCACTGGCATTGTGACGTAACTCTTCCACAGGTCTCAGTGGACTGGGATGCCTCAGAGAGCAGCCGAAGTATTTCCACATACACATCCATCTCCAAATCCAGTCTGAACTGGCCACTGAATTCTTTTGCTATCTCTCAGTTTGGAGCATGCTAGGAATGGCAATTATGAAATTTTCAAAGATTCATTGGCACCATTAGAATGAAATTGATCTTTAGAACAAAGAAGTCCTACTTGCTTTTGCATACAAATATACCAGCACAAAAGCCTGGGATAGCTTCCATTTTCCTCCTTGGCAAAGTTCTGTCCTCTAGAAATGGAAGGGATTGTAAAAGGCAGCATGCTTTGCAACTTTGTTCTTCTTCATGAGAAAAAGATAGCATTGAGGACAGAATAAATGGGGAATTGCTCTACTGAAAGTTGGTCTGCTTATCAAAGTACCGACAGCCTTTTGTTCAGTGCCTGGAGCCTATTGTGCACTAGCACTTTTTCTGTTACGTCATTAGTTCCTCCTAGTAATTATGTAATGAAAGCATTTCCACTCTCATCCTATTACAAATAAACCTGAAGTATGAAGAGGTGAAAATTCATTTATCCATTGAAATGCAGAACTAGCATTTACACGGGATTCCAAGCCAGTGCTCTTTTCAAAGCACCAATAGAACCTTCCCTCCGAAAGAAAAGTGGGAAGACTTGGTGTTTCTTCCCCTCTGGGGTGCCAGCCCCTGGGGTCCTAAAACTTGCAGGTAGTGAAGCTGGCTTTGCTCTGAGACTCCCTATAAAGAGCAGTTTCATAGGAGCTGGCAGATGAGGGTTCTGTTAAGTAACCTCCACATACCAGCTTGACAGGGAGCAATGAGAAAATCTCCCCTGTTTTAGGACAGAGATGACAGCGTGCACATACTGAAGGTGGAGCTCCCTCATCTTCACTCCAAACATAGACAAATCCATTCTTCTCTAGAGTGACAAAGCTAGCCTTGGGGGTGTTGCTCTGCTGACTGACAATACTAAGTGAATATGAGCCCTGGGTGTGGGGCCAGAGCCCTTTGAAACCTTGGGCGAGACTCCTTTTGGAGCCTTAGCAGAATTAGCTCCTGGTGTCCAACATTGGAGCCCTGAAGGGGCACAGCCCACACGCAGTGAGGAGCACCGTGACCCTGCCATCCTGCCCCTGAGTGTACTCTACGCAGCTGGCAGTGCAGCCAGAGCACGCACCCGGGGACACTGCTTGGTTCCACTTGTTAAATCACTTGGTTAGTCTCCACATGATCAGTTGCTTCACATGCTGATGAGGTAGCACTGAAGCCTACAGCTAAGCTTGGGCCAAATAATTCAGAATGCCAAATAAAATGCAGCTATGCTGTGTTTCCCTATAACAGATAAATTAGAAATGATAAAACTCCTAGGAGACACGTAAGTCACCCTGTCTAAGGACACACTGACTCACTATCAGCTTCACACTTTTAAAAATAAGAGCATTGCGTTTTTGAACACATCACCCAGGAAAGAGAACCTATTCTCCCTCTTAAGCAGCTCCTTGTTTTTTGGTGAGCAGGGCTGAAAACACCACAGGACCGGCAGGGTTGCATATGATTTTTATATTCACAGTCTGAATGTATGATAGGAACAGCCAGTGACTTGGAAAGACAAAATCTCTCACACACATGAGATAAGACCTTTAAGTAATGGAGCTGCTTCCACAAAGATCTGCCACAGACTGAATGTGAGCCTGAGACACCCACCCCTGGGCAGGTTTTCTGCCACAGAAAGGCACTCAGCCTTGGAGTCATAGGAGGGGTGGCTGCTGGTTGTCTGAACCCCTACATACTTTCCGTGGCCAAGACCCCTGCCCTGGGGCCTGGCAGCCCCTCCCCTCCTCAGAGTTCACTGGGCTTGGGGAGCCATGATTAGGCAGCTACAGCCACTCACTGCCTAAAGTGTTGAGTCAGGTGACAGCAGATCTGCTTTGCTGCTGCTATTTTTTTGGTTTTAACTTTTTACTGTAGTATAATCTTAAACTTACAAAAAAAGTATAAAAGTTTTCACCCAATGGCATCTTACATAATCACAGTTAATTTATAAACTTATGAACCCTGGAAATTACTGTGGTACACCACTGTTAACTAAACAGCTGACCAACGTTCTGCAGGGCCAACAAGGCTGCAGCGTAGGAAGCAGCACGTAAGCATCTTCACACTTTTGAGGTCCATCTGCAGAGTGGATCCTATGAAGGGAGGGCCAAGCTTGAGTGGGCAGCTGGAGGCGTGGCCAGGTCCCATCTGGAAGGCCTGTGTGAGTCACCTTCCCACCAGCAGTACCTGAACCTGATCGCCAAGACTCCTGGCTGTCAGTCTTTCTAATGGCTGCTAATCCGATGGGTGAGAAATGGAATTTTGTGATGTGTTAATTTCCATTTCCCTAATTGTGAGAGCACTTAAGCATCTTCCGTATGTCCACAGGCCATCTGTTTCACTTTAATTGCCATCCTGAGAAAACACAGAGAAGACAAACTCCACCAAAGTATCACCCACCCAGGGGCATGGGCAGAGTGAAGATCCCCGGCTCCCTAGCCCAGAGGCTGCAGCACAGGTGGCCCTCTCCTTCTGTGGCTCAGCCTCCCTCAGGGCTCTGGAGTGATTCATTGCATAGTCAGATCCCAAAGAACCTGAGCCTGTATGAAGATCAGGAGCCTAGAAAAGTGTGAGCTTGGAGTAATGTCCTGGCCTTGTGTACAGTTTATAACTTTTCCAAGTGCAGGACACAAATCCAAATTTCAGATAAGCAATGGATTTTAGTATTAATATGTACCACACATTGCATGAGATGGATTTATACTAAAAATCATTTATCTATCTGAAATACAAATTTTTAATTAATTTTATTGAGAAAGAAACAGCAACAATTTCAAAACAGGTTAGTAGGACAGTTACAATATTAATGTTTTGCATATTATTGTCTTTGTAGTGGTTATTCATAGTACAAGATGTAGACATGATATCTTGTCTGAACACTGTTAGTACAAATCTTTCTTCTCATTGAACTAAGAGAAAGTAGCTGTGTATCTACCCTATTTCGTATATACAGACACATATATTTTTCACTACAAAATGGTCCTTCATTTATATCCCCCTTTTTTGTTTAGTTTTATTAGAGATTGTTATTCCATTGCCATTTAATACAGGTGTGTGAATTCAAAAAAATAATCCAATATAGTCCAGTAGTCCATAACAGTAAAGGGTTATCCACATGACTGCCTAAAGAGAGTCACCTAGAGAAAAAACATTCTCTCTGGCTTTCACAGAGAGCAAATTGGTAACTAAGGAACTATAAACTGCTGTATCTGGTTTCAGGGTAAATCCTGAAAGGGTTTGATTGACCTTGTCAGATACAAAAGTTATATTTCTTGTTATATAGGTCTTGCTTTATCTTGGTCTTAACCATCCAGTAGAAAAGTATAAGCTGGGTAAACTGAACTGCATATGTTGCAGGTAATAATAAGCTTCTCTTCTGGAGGGTTAACACCCTAAGTTTGCAGCTCAAAAATTGGAGAAAAAGAAAGGCTGCAAGGTCAGCCAACATTTTGGCCCTAGCCTTTCAAGGTCAATGAATACTCAGGACATAGGAGAACCTGTACTGTAACATCATGTAACTCAGTAGTGCCCCAAATATTCTGATCAAGGAGATTATGGAGCCACAGAGGAATGCGATCAATGATGTGCCTAAGGAGAGTCACAAGGAAAGAAAACTTTCTCTCAGGCTTCCACAGAGAGCAAATTGGTCAAGCAATGGCTGTGACTCATCCACAAAGCTGACACTGACAAGGGATCTACAAAGTGATTCAGGGTCACAGGATAAACCCTGAGGGAACTTGACTGACCTTATCTGGTACAAAAGTTACATTTTTTGTTATATAGGTCTTGCTTTAACTCGATCTTAACCATCCAGCAGAAAAGTATAAAAATGGAGGTATATAAAGTAAAGTCATATTAATATAATGAGCTGTGAATGGTTCAAGTCAACAACTTCTGTAGATAACCCACTTCTATACTTCTATTGTGGACTGCTGATCTGTGTTGGATTGATTTATTATATATATATATATATATATATATATATATATATATATATATATATGTATGTATATGTATATATAGCTATCTGTGTTGTGAAAATCTGTAACATATGTATGATTGTATGTTACCCTGTTTATGTCATTTGTTCTCTTTGTTTTTGCTTCTATTTTTCACTCTTCAAGTTAAAATACAAAGAAAGAAAGAATGAAAGAAAGAAAGAAAGAAAGAAAGAAAGAAAGAAAGAAAGAAAGAAAGAAAGAAGAGTATAAGCATGAGGTACAAAAAGTAAAGCCATATTAATATGCTGAGCTGTAAAATGCTCCATGCAACAACTTCTGAAATACAAATTTAGGAGGCTTGGGAGATGCCTCAGTGGAATAAGCGCTTCCTTGGCAAGTGAAAGGGCCTGAGTTCTAATCCCTGGTTCCACCAAAAAAAAAAAAAAAAAAAAAAAGGAATAAGTTTGAAATACAAATTTAGTAGGTAATCTTGTTTTGTTTTATCTGCAAGCCCCAGTAGGAAATCCTACTACCTTGATGCAAACAGCCTGCCTACTCTCCTCCTTGTACAGTGGACCACCCAACCACTATCTACTCTGGGTTGACCACTGCCCTATCTGATGTCCAAGGATATGGTGCACTATACAGGGGAGGAAACTCAATAAAGAGAGGCATCCATGGATGAGATGCAAGTTCACTTGCCACTGACAGAAACCCAATCCAGGCAAGAGCACACAAAAGAACAAAACACACTGTCCCGCGCAGCTGGCAGCGCAGAGGAAGAGCTGACCTGGAGTTGTCAAAGTGGAGAGCTGTGAGGTGGGGCTGGAGACTATTTGTTTTTCTCCATCTCTCAGTTTTGCTCTTCTCCATCTGGCTTCTTTCTCAGCTGACACCACTACACACCTCATGGCCCTCAGCCAGGAAGGAACTCTGCCTGTCTCTTGTTTGTTTCTGCAAAAGCTTGGAGAGATGGCCAAAAAGTGCACATATTAGCCCTAAAAGAGAACAGATGAGTGGGTTTCCCAGAAGACTGATGGTTGTTGCTACCAAATAAGTGGGCAGAGTAAAACATTCATAGAGCAGCAAAAATCCACAGTGAAGGTACTGTTTCATCAAAGTTGGCCAGTCAGTCAAGCCTACAATAATACAAGAGACTTTCATTGTCATGGAGTCAAGAACAGCAGAGTAAGGCATCAAAGCAGGAGAGTGTGGATGGCTAGTGATCTTTATACGATCTTCTGAAAAAAGCATTTAGAACTAGTATGAAGCCAGGGGCATCATGGAAGGAAAGTTTACCACTCTTTATTGGTCTATAGGAAGTGAGGAGGAAATCCACTTGGGGAGAAGGTTTATACATTATCAGGCATTAACAGAAAACAAGATTCTACAAGGATACTAATGAACTGAGAGGTATTACTGTCAAACAATGGGGGCAGGGAAGTTTGATGTTGGATTTAACATACCAAGTAAGAAAGCATGTGTAAACCTGTTTACCTTCTTCCTTAAGACGGTCCCACGTCACAAAAATGCAGCTCAATAGACAACAGCTTTTCAACCACCTTCTCCTAATCTAATATCCTAGGGAGACTGTTCTGAATGGAAGAATTCAATTATTATTAAATGCTGCAAGCTTGAAATTACTTGCTTTAATGGAAACAACATTTTCAGAGACCAGTGAGCCCTGAAATCAAACAAATAGCTTCGAATGATAGTTCAAGATGAAGGCCATGAGGCCAGTGAAGTGAATATCTTGTAGCTCAAAGGGAAGATTAATTGAAATTCATGGCAGGATCCAGGTAAGTGAACACAAAAGTCTGATCCATAGATGCCATCTTCCAGAGAGCAAGAGATGCATCTGGAGGCTCTTCTGCAGGAAGCAGAGCTGCCCACAGAAGGGCTGTGGTGCTGAGTTGGATGGCACAGTGCAGAGCCAGGCCCGTCCTTGCTAAGCAGTCCTCACACTGCTCTGGGCCTCTACCACTCCTCCACCAATAAGAATAACTTTTGTTCGATAGTGTTTAGTACCTGTTACCTCAAATGCCAGGATAAGAGTTAGGAAATGCTGCCTAAGCTAACTGCCCGTGAAGATCTAACATAGAAAATGTTATATTTTGTAACTAAAAGAATGTTAATGTGTACAGGAGTTAATAGAGGAAAAGCTAGGTGAAATCATTCTCAAACTATCTCAGTGAGCCATAATACATTCTCCATACAGAGATGCATTCAAAGAAAATATAAATTGGATCCCAGTTGTATTACAAAAAATTGTTGGTCATTTAAAAGATCAGTGAAGCTGGGCATAGTAGCACACTTACTCAATCCCAGTGTCCCATCTAGGACACTGAGGCAGGAGGGTCATAAGTTTCAGCCCAACCTGTGTAATTTAGTGACATAGTGAAAGCCTGTCCCAGAATAAAAAAAAAAAAAAAAAACAGGCTGGAGATGTAGCTCAGGGTGAAAAGTCTGGGTTTAGTCAATTGAGGGGAAAACAGGAAATAGAAGGGACTAGGAGAGGGAGGGAGAAATAACTGGGCTCTTTGTATATCTCACAGCACCCCCAACGCTTGCAGAACTGTCTCCAGATACTACCTACACTCCTTCTCATGCCCACAGGTGCCACATCACCATGCCCTCCTCCCGTGGTCCTCCTTCCTTCCATCCTTTATGAGAGGGTGACAAGCCACCTGCACCTGGCCTGTGTGTGTTCCTGCACCTGCTGCTCCCCCAGGGGAATGATGGAGCTGGCAGCTCACTCCTCCTTGGCCTCCCTTTCCTGTGGAGAAGCCCTGGGTGCTCCCCATGAAACTGGTTCTCTTGCTGTTTTACAAGAGACTCCCAAGCAGGGGGCATAGCAGGCCCAAGAAGAGGGGGCCCTGTAGCTGCCCAAGCTCTCTGGAGTTTAAATCTCACCACAGATTTCTTTGGATGCTGGACGTGGAGCCATGGGACTTAACACTTGCCCTTGGTCTTATCTGGGCTCCATCCCTTTCTATTTCCCTGTTTATCACTTGTGGGGCAAGAAAATTTATCCTATGCCTGTGTGTGCAGGCTCACAGCTCAGAATCTGCCTTAAATCTCAGAGGAGACTCTGGGCTTGGACTGAAACTCTTAGGTCTTTGGCACCTTTGAAAGATGAACTAAATGCTTTTTGCCCAAAGGGATACATGTGAGTCCTTGGAGGGCCAGGGTGAAATGTTGTGTTTTACATCTGTGTGTCCCCCTAAAGCATCATGCATCCGTAGGTATAGCTTTTTAAAGATCAGTGGATCACAGGACCATGATACTCACCAGTGGATTAGGGAACAATGAGTTTATAGCCAAATGCAATTTGGGAGGTGAGGCTTGGTTGTAAGAAGTGCGCCAGTAGGGGCGTGGCCTGGAAACATCCACCTCCCTCCTCCCCCCTTGATCACTACCTGATTTTTGCTGCCCTGCCGTGGGCTGGCTCTCCTCTGCCAGGCCCCTCTGTCATGCTGCTGTGCTATGAAGCCAGCAGACTACAGGCTGAAACCTCTGCGAGGTGTGAGTCAAAATAAACCTGTCCTCCTTTAACTCCAAGCATTAGGTCTTGCATATCAGCAAAACGAAAGTGACAAGGACACACCCTTGTGATCCCAACCAGCCCTAAGTGCCTCCCAAAAACCCTGTTACCAATATCATAGCATTGGGAATTAGGGCTCTAACTTGTGTTGTAGTAAGACACAAGCACTCAGTCCACAAAAGTGCTTAATAACTTTTATCTGCAAAGTAACAAAAATCATCTTTGTCAGCAACAACGGTTCTGATTATTTGGAATAGACAAGAACCACTGTAGCATCTTTGATTTTTATAAATGCTTCCATTTGGAGGATTTAAGAGGGAAAACTATTTTTAAAGAGCTACATGATTAATATGGGTCCAAAAATCCAACAGCTGGAAGCAATCAGCACGCACCCTGAAGAGAGACCTCAGCACCAGGCAGCTGCCTGGTCCTGTCCTCACTCGGGGGTGTGCTCCTCCATCTGCAAATCCTCTCAATGTCTTTGAACAGATTTTCTCAGTGCTTACATTATCTAGAAGCAGTTTTTGTTGTTTGCAATCAAAGGTGTCTTAACAGACACAGTTTCTCATTCAAAAGCTATTAAAGCTATTAAACTTAGGACAGATGCAGAACTGTGAAAGGGAAATGAGAAAAGAACTTTTTATCCCAGAAATTAAAAATATCAAATTCAGATTCTTGCTTTTCCTTGATGTCTTTGTTACTTTTCTCTGATTACTGAGACAAAATACACAAGCATCCAAAGTGAAAGGGGAAAAGGTTAATTTAGGTCACATCTTGCAGAGGTTTCAGTCCACAGTCACTGGCTCCGAGGCAGGGTGGCACATGGAAGAGGGGCATCACAGAGACTAATTCATGGCTCCCACGAGGTAGCAAAAGGGAGAAGATAAGCCTCTTTCTGCCCTTATTTATATGCAGGCTACCCAGCCTAGAGGAAATATAGCACTTCTGCCCTTAATCCTAGCCAGAACTACTCCAGACCAATCAGTGGACTGCTGTACTAATCGCACACCCTTAATCTTAGCCTTGCACCATGAATCAGTCACACACTCTACATCCAGTGCCCTGCACAAAAGCTCTGCCTATGACTACATGAGGCTTTGGGAGACATCTAGACACGACCGTAACACCTGAGAAGCAGAGTGATATCACCTGATGGCCATAGGGGAGCCTTGGCTTCTTCATCTGTGAGATGCTACATGGTCCCGAGCAGCCTGCCAAGGCTGACACCCTATAATATTTTGTGAGCTCACAGTGAATGGGTGGACATAGTTATTTAAAGCGCCTCTTGTGATCTTCAAGCTATATCCTGAAATCCTGCCGGAAACAGGCTGGCAGCAATCCAATCACATGTGTTTGTACACAAACCATCTGGACTTCCAGAGGCCTCAGTCTCTCAACCTCAGTAATAAAGGCACAAATCTAATAGCAAAGAGCTTGAAGAAAGCTGCGCAGGCTTTTGAAGAAACTTACCAAGGTACTACCTCCTCAGGATAGACAAGGTCACCTTTAAATCTTTTCTGCACACACTTCTTGGTCCCAAATGGGACAGCACATGACAACTCTTTCCCTCCCTTCCCTGCAGCCTCCTTGCTAAGTGCCCCCCTCCCTCCTTCCATGCCCATGTGCCAGCCCTAGACAGGGCCCCACAGCCCATGTAGGCTCAGGATACTCTCCAGCTTATCCTGAAGTCATGGGCCATCTGCTCATTGTTCTGGCTCTCTTGTGGGGTAAAGCTCTGGACACAGACTGGCTATTCATTCAACAAATATGCACTGAGCTCACCCCATATCTAGATAACTGGGAGGAAGGAGCTGCCACAGGGAACTGTGATGTACGTGTCACACTACACTCATTCTAGTACCATTCCACATTCCAGTTCCAAAACTGAGCGAGAAAGAGTGCACACACACACACACATGCGCACGCGCACGCACACACACGCGCACACACACACACATATACACACCTCCAACAGCCCATTAAGAGCAACTAATGTAACCCACACTGCATGTGCTCCCCAGCGGTCAGTGGTACACCAACCACATGAACAGTAGGCACTTGTCAGAGGCCCCTTGCCAGTCTCCTGGGCTGGTGCTGTCTGGGCCTCCCTTGGCCGTCTGGAAGGAGAGTGGCTCAGCTGTCCTTTTCCAGCCTAAGCTCTGCAGTGCTGCTGACAGGTGACTTCTGCCTCCTGGTCTGCTCACGTTTACAGAGAGCAATTCACTGCGCAAGCGGCCATGCATGACAGCAGAGACACAGGATCAAGGGCTATGTCCTTTAATAACCCTGTGTTCTAAGGAACAAACAGTATTCACAGGATTGAACCTCAGTTCTGAACAGTAAGATTGCTCCCCTCTGCCAGGGGAATGACTGCAAGCCAAGCTGACAGACTCTGTAAAGCAGTCTGCAGTCTCTTTTCTTTGCCCTTTACTAACAAGCAACAGGCATCTCATACCTCCACACAAAAGCCCACCCATGCACCCTTTGTCCTCCACTACTTGTGGGGCCTCCTGCTCATCAGACCCTGCTCCCTAAGGCCTCCCCAACCTGCCTCAGAAGAGTCCTCACCTCAGGATCTAGACTGCGCTGCTCTGCCTGCCGAGCTCATGCACATCTTATGCATGTTAACTAGTTCACTCGTATTCTTCCCTCATGTTAACTAGTTCACTGTTCTTCTCTCCTCATGTCACTAATTAGCTCCTATGCTTCCTTCAGTCTTAATTCAAATTTCCTATGTTTGTATGTCCTCATACCGCATTGGCCATAAATAAAATACCTCACTTATTTTTATCGATTTGATTCTAGCCAGTCTTTCCCACAAGAGTAAAGTTCATGAGAGCAGAGACCAGCGTTGTTGCTTACTCTTGTTTTCCCACCGACTAGCATGAGCTGTGGGAACCAGTGACAGCAGGAAGAAGTGGCTGGCATATGCGGGGCTGCCACGCTCGCCAGGGGACACAACTCCAAGGAAGAGCACACAGGGGACGGGAGTAGCAGGCAGAGGGTATCAGGGAAATCACAACGACAGGGCAGAGTGGAGCACACATAGCGCTTAAAGAATACGGAGGAAGAGTGTGAAGAAGACAGGAGAAAAGTGGCAGCGCTGTCCAAGGCTGCGCTCTGCACCAGGACGCTGGGGGTATGCTCAGAACCTCCGCTGCACAGAAAACAAAGGTGGAGGGGTCAGGACACGTGGAAATAACTGGGCGTTTTCAAAGGCTGAGTTGGAATGAAGGAGAAACGGGAAGATGGACGCTGGGGGTGGGGGGGTGGCACGAGGCAGCAAGGAACAGAGCCCACCAGGCCTTGGGAGAGGCACAGATGCTGTCAGTAAACACTGCATGAATGGATGGTGCATAGCGCAGAAGCACATGCACAGGGAAAGAGGATTTCCAAACAACACTGGCTGCTGCTGAGAGGCTCGAAAGAGGCCCTGAGGCTGCAGCCTGGGTCCCCAGCAGGACACTATCTATGCATGCTGGGAATAGCAGAACTTTAAAAGGTCCTCAGTCACAGGGTGTGACTCCAGAGAGGACAGTGGGAACCTAGCCGCTCACTGTCTCTCTGCACCCCAGCTGTAATGAGAGGGGCAGCTTCCTCCAACACCAGCTCCTGCCTTCAGGAGCCACCACAGTCCAAGAGCAAAGGAGCCAAACGGAGTACAAACCGAGCCAACACAAACCTTCCCTCTGTTTCCTCAAACAGCAATACCAAAGCACATCCTTAACAGGACATGTACCACAGCACAGAGGCTCAGTGAGCAGAAGAGAGGAGCCCAGGAGGTGGCTGGGAGAGCTGCTTGTGTGTGGATGCAGGCCTGCTGCAGTGAGGGGCAGGGCTGAAAGCTTAAGTTCATTGTCTCAAGTATCCTGCTACCATATTGCAAAGCTGATTAGCCGAGCAAATTTCCCTTCCTAGGAAAGAAGGCAGGGGAAGTGCTGGTATAAATAAATCCCTATGTGCTGTCCCTAGTGCTATAGCAAAAGTTTTGACACAGACAGGCTGAGGCACTTGTCACAAAGGGCATCCAAAGACACTTCCCAGTTTTGCCTGGCATCTCACTCTTGGCCCCCAATGCCACTGAGTGATTGAGAAATGGTAGCAGACTGAGAAATCTGGCCTTCAAAGCCAGGAAATTTCATGTTTTAATCTCATTTTAAAATGCACTATTTATTTGACCTGGGAAAACCACCTGTACCTCTGGACCTAAGTCTAGGATGCCAAGACTTCATTGATGAGGCTTTCCTTAAATGAGCCTAAAATATATACCACAGTGCCCGGCATAGGACTCAAAAACTGAAGATAATACTTATCATTATTCATGTTGTTTATGAAGCAGTTTTGTGGCCAGTATTGAGGCTTTGCACATCTATTTTATTTAACAGAAACCTGAAAATGTTTTATAAAGTGATCTCACCTAAGCAGGCTGGCAAGTCACCCCATCAGAAAACTGTCAAGCCAGCCCGGGACACACGGGAACCACGGAATGTGCATAAAGCATCCTGGGCTCTGACACACAGCCAGAGAAACTCTGAAAGACCAGGGGCTCAGGGGCCCCTGGAAGGCAGCTGGGTGGAGAAACAGAGAGAGCAACCAGGCCTGGCAGCCCTGTGATGTGCAGACCGCACCTGCTCAGGTGGGGGTTAGGGAGCCACGAGTCTGGGCTGGGGCAGCAGGAGCACACCAAGACTCCCGAGAGGCATTCCACAGAGGTGGCACTAAGCACCACCCACAGGCGGGAGCAGCAGCAGATGGAAGAGGCGGACCAGGGTCTGTCCGCAGAAAACTCAAGCCCCGCAGTCACAGAAACCATGCTCCAATGCTTCAGGATGGCCCTCCTTGGCCTCCACAGGGACCCAGGGGCCCAGGAAGGGCACCAGCCACTTCCTGTGCTCAGGAACCAGCAGGCAGCATCTCTGCTCAACTTCAGTTCTCTTCTGTGAATTTGTTCTGCTCTCACTAACTATGAACTTCGTGATATGTGCTAGATGTTTTAAGTGTGTAGTTTGTCCTGTTAAAGGTGCATTTTATTTTTTTTTTTCTTTTTTGCATTGGTGCTGGGGATTGAATGCAGTGATGTTCCAACCACTGAGCTCCATTCCTACTCCTTTTTATTTTTTTATATTGAGACAAAGTGGCCTTAAGTCACCCCCTGCTACCTGCCTCTCTTTACATATTTTTATAAACTATTTAAAAACAGCTAATACAAGTAATTAAATAAGTTTTTAAGTACTTAACTATATATATTTTCCAATTTAGTTTTATCTCCCACTTTTTTTGTCATCTAATTCATTCTTCTCTTGTTTTATCTTTATTGCATAAATTTTTTGCTTGTTTTTGAGGCAGGAGTCCCCTATGTAATTCAGGCAAACCTTGAGTTCACTATGTAGTCTGGACTGGCCTCAAACTTGGGCAGTCCTCCTGCCCCAGGCTCATGAGTTGTGGGACTCAGAGATACACAACCATGCCAGGCCTATTTCATAGAATCTTGATCAAAGCTGGGGGCTATGGCTGGGATGTGTTTGGGAAGCCAATCTGTTTTCACTCTGTAAGGCACACCAAACATTTTTGGAACAAATAAACAAGCACATATAGCTTGTCTCCAGAGGAACAACAGACAGATGTGCTGAGCACCTACCGTTCGCTGTGAACTGTGCCAAGTGCTCTTGCTGTGTTAATTACATGCAGCCTCATCCTCACCAAGTGTGTGAGTTTTATTATTCCCCCAGGAATGACAGGGAAACTGAAGACAGCACCTTGCAGTAAAGAGATCATGCGCTGCTCTTAGTGAATAAAGATAGGGAAATGCAAAAATGTTTCCAAGAATTTAGGTACTCTGTAGTCATGTCACCAGTTTCCTAAAACAAGATGAAAATTCAATCCATTTTTTCTACTTTCCATTTTGCCTTACTGTATAGAGACAATGGTCTTGCCATTTTGCCCTATTATACTATCCAAAATTCTGATTCCTACATCTGCAGGTAATAATTATTCACATCCTGCAGAAAAGAAAATAAAGAGATCAACTTGGAAGCTGGGTCCACCCCAATCTAATGCCTGTGTGCTCTAGGCCTGACTATGATGTGTTGGTCCCTGTTCACTCTCTCACCCTCCAGGTGCTCCTCACTTAGGAAAATCTCTTTATCTTCTGGCTTTTCTTTCCAGAAGCTCCTGTACTTTTCCAGTCAAAATTATGCCACCCATTGTGTTGGTTTCAGGTTGTTATACACCTCCTATTTATAATACCATGCCAAAATTCTAGGTACTTGAACACAGGAAGACCTAGCTTGAGATAACTGATGCTCAACAGAAAAGAAGAAATGCAAAAGGCCCATGTTCTTCCTTCATTCTAATCTGCTTTTCTGGAGTGTCTACAGAGCAACCGCCTGTGAAGACAGGACCTGTGCCTTTCTCCAGAGCGTGTCCCCACTGCCCATTTCTAAAAAGATTTGTTCTGGCTGGGTATGGTGGTGCATACCTTTAATCCCAGCACTTGGGAGACTGAGGCAGGAGTATTGTTGTGAGTTCAAGACCAGCCTCAGCTACAAAGTGAGCTTAAGGCCAGCCTGAACTGCATAGTGAGACCCTGTCTCAAAAAGATAAATAAATAAATAAATAAATAAATAAATAAATAAATAAATAAATAAATAAATAAATAGATTTGTTTTACTCCAGTGGCATCCTCTTGGAGCCCTTCTGCATCATCCTGTGGAAATGGGCTTCAGGAATAAGCACAAATGCTGCTATTCTGACTTGGGCTTTGCTATCAATAAAGAACCTCCCTTTGTCTCTGGCTGATGAATTGCATACCTTTAGCCAGCATCTGTGGATAATTTGTTATAATGAAAGTAGGAGAAACCTTAGAACCTTCATATAGGATGAGAAGCAGTTACCCCTACCCCTGTCCCCAGCACCCAGTGAAGTCCCAAGTCTTCTGCAATAGCAGCAATGTCAAGAAACAATAGCTAACCAGTTCTAAGCACAATTTTGAGGCTCAAACCAGAACTAAATGTCAAAAATGCTGACTTGTGAGACAACCAAATCTTTTCAATTAAATTTACAATAGTCATAGTCATATGACTTGAGTGACAATTGAGCTGGATGTCACAGTGGATAAGGGATTGGTCTGAGATGAAACTCCCAGCGCTTATGTTCTGGCTCCTCACTTTGGACTCTGTTCTTCAGTGTCTCAGGATAAAATGTAGGTGATCAGAGAACCTTGCCTCATCAGTGCTTGTAAGAATTAAACACACTAATTAAAGCAACATCACACATCCACATATGCTGTCAATGTTCTTTTGCAGTCCAGGTATAGTCCAGAGGACTAAGCTACTTTAAAAGCTATATTTAAACTAGATGTAGTAGTACATAGCTGTATCTTGAGGTCCTGAGGTCAATCCCCAGTCAAATAACAACAAAAAGGAAAAAAAAAAAAACAAATAATCCCTCCATCTTTGCTCCTGACACTGACTGGAAACAACTCTCTAGGTGGACTGAAACCTCCCCACCAGAGCCAGCTGAGCGCAGGGCACATGGGTGAGCCACACTGTGTCCTACAGTGACTCCTCTGCAGGTTGGAAGCCAGCATACATGCAGACTGTTCATGAGGCAGTCACTGTGGGCCCACATGGTTTCTAGAGTTGTGTTTGGTAGATTGTGTCAAATGCATTCCTGTCAGTGAATCTGCTGGCTTAGGAATACTCCAGCACACAGAGATCTCCTGGGTCAGGGTGCATGATACTGAGGCAAGAGAGGAAAGGGCTGAACCAGAAACCAGTCAGGGTAGAGAGGCTGCTCTAATCAAGGAGATTATGGGGCCACAGAGGAAAGTGCTCAGTGATGTAGAGTGTGCCTAAGGAGAGTCACACGGAGAGAAAACATTCTCTCAGGCTTTCGCAGAAAGAAAATTGGTCAAGCAATGGCCGTGACTCATCCACATGGCTGACACTGGCAAAGGATATACAAAGTGTGGCACAGAGTTACAGGATAAACCCTGAGGGGACTAGTCTGACCTTATCAAATACAAAAGTTATATTTCTTGTTATATAGGTCTTGCGTTATCTTGGTCTCAACCATGCAGCAGAAAAGTATGAAAATGAGGTACATAAAGTAAAGCCATTTTAATATGCTGAGCTGTGAAGGGCTCAAGTCAACAATTTCTGCAGATAACCCACTACTATTGTGGACTGCTGGACTGTGTTGGATTGTTTTGCTGAATTCACACACCTATAGTTTTTAGATGCCAATGGAATACCTATCTCTGACAGGACTAAAAAAGAAAGGATTATAAAGGAAGGACCATTTTGTATTTGTATATACAGAATAGTCAGGATAGATATACAGCTACTCTTGCTTAATTCAGAGGAGAAAGATTTGCACTAATAGTGTTTGAACAGGACATCCTGTCTGCTTCTTGTACTATGGATAACCACTAAGAAGATAACAATGTACAATGTATTAGTTATTGAAACTGTCCTATTAATCAGTTTTGAAACTATCTCACTGCTATTTGTTTCTCAATAAAATAAAATAAAGAGAACCTAAATCCCACTGCAGAGCACCACAAGTTTATCAGGCAGAGAGCAAGGGGGAGGGCAAGGGGCTGAGTCATCCAGCTCAGCATCTACACTATGCGCATCTCTCAGACAGGCATTAAGGATTAAGCTCAGAAGGCTGTGAAACCTTAGCCAAGAGGAGAAAACCAGTTAATAAAAACAGAAAGGACTACTGAGCAGGGCACTGCATCCTTAATGTGTATTAGTTCAAGCTTGTGACGGGTCTTCCTGGCACATTGTACAACTGAGAAAATGAAACCTTCCAAGAGAGAAGCAGCTGAACTTGGGCCTCAGAGCAAGAGAGCAGTGATGCCAGGCCTCAGGCTAAGGTCTGATTTCAAGGCCCATGCCATGTCCTGTGGGCTCAGGTGGAACAGCGCTGCATGAAACCACCCATCAGGTCAGCTTCTTGGCAACAGAAGCCAGCGCTGCTCGCCACTCAGCACAGCATATGTACCATGCCAAGCCCAGCATGCACTGGGGTGAATATCCCAGTGTGAAGGCTTTGCTGAGGGTTCACCCAGAATTGGATCAACCTGGGAGGCTGCCTGAGACATGGTGACCACAGCTTGGAGACTCATAGCCTGAGGGGAAATGGAGGGGAGAAGCAGAGAGAGCACTTTTGAAGACCCCATACCTATGGTGACAAGTCAAGGCCAGCAGTGGGAACCCAGATCCCAGACACATCAAATAAAAACAGGAAGGGATCCCTGAGAGGGAGGGGCTGCTGCCAGGAACCCCATCCCCTGGAGCTCACCACCTGCTTCTGTACACAGATGAGCTGCAGCTGGCCTGGAGACACAGATCAAAGCAAACACTTGAGCTATCCTTGTGCCCTCACCCAGCACCCCCAAGAGCCTAGGATGATTTCAGAAGTCCTCACAGTAGGTAAGTGTGACCTCGTCACCCAACCGCCCCTGCCAGGCAGTGAGGGAGGCAGAGGTGTGGACTCTACCGCGCCTGCTACAGCTCTTCCTCTCTGAGCCTCCAGGCCTTGGCACCAGATTTTCCTGTGCCCCTGGGATGCACACTGGTCAGCCACAAGAAGCCAGGCCTTAGGTGCTGGTTGGGTCGACGGTCAGAACTGCTCAGGCCAAAGTCATCTCATCTCCAGCAAGTCCCTCGCAGCCGCAGATTTGCTGACAGAATCTGTGCATCTGTCTTTAGTGCCTCAGAAACAAAGCGGCCGCCTCTTGCTGGCACTGGGGAAGGAAGCGTGTGCTCACATGCTGACAAACATCTTCCGCTGTTTATAAATACCACGCCCGTGCTCCCTGCTCCTGTGGGGATATAGCCGGGCTGCCTGCCGCAAACAAGGCAAAATTTCATCAGATAATTGCCCTGGAAAAAAGAGCTGCGTGTGTACTTCACACATCTGGCCTCGCCGCCGGGTGGAGGAACTTTTCCACATAGCGCTGCGCTCACCCTGTGGGGGCAGGGTGCATTTGGAAGGAAAGCTGTATTCAAATGCTGAACAGCACTTCAGGAACCAAATGTTCTGTTCATTGATTTTTTTTTTTTTTCTTTTAAATAATGCAATAAAGTTCACTGTGGACCTACGTGCAGCTACTTCTGCTCGTTGTCTTCCTTATCTGACCAATATCGCTAGAGCATGCTCAGGGCACTTTTCTATCCGCACACTCGTGCTCTTTCCCATTTATACACTAAAGTCTCAAGCCAGCAGGACAAAGTGTCCCCCAAGCCAACTTGGAGAGGAATAAACATGTGTGGAGCACAAGCTAAGGCATTCGGGACCTAAACTTGGTGCTCTTTAACACCTTTAAGCCCACAGCATCACAGTGATGGTTCCTGCCCTCTAAAAACTTTTACAATAAAATACATCCAAAAGTTCCTTCACTATTATTTGCGACTCCACTATTTTAGATGAACATTTCTTAATGTGAAATTGTTATAGGGGAATGAAACTCCCAACATGAATGGCACCTGGGATGAGTTCATATTCTCTAAAACCAAAGAATGAATTTTAGGGACAAGTGGATGTGAAGAGCAGTTTTGTGAGACAAAACTATGGACAACCAAAGAGATTACAAGCACCACCGCTCACGTAAAATTAATTAAATCCAGGACCAAATGGGGAAGCAAGTCACATAGCAATTGGGCACGAATATAGAAGAGGAGTTTATCCGGTAGCTGATAGCCATTGGATTAGTGACTCTTCCTGGCTTCCTCAAGGTGATGATTAATCCTAGATGCTTCTCTTTAGGGAGGTAAGCACTTATTCAATCTTTGGTCTTCAGGTCTGGCCCACAGCTGGAGCATCTGTCTCTCTCATGGTTGCAAGGTATCTTGTCTTCCATGCCATCTCCTTTGAGGGCCTGGCCTTGCTGACTGCCTATAATACTTTTATCTAACTCAGCTGCTTACAGTAACTCTTCTCATAATGCCTTCTGGACACCTCTGAGTGTCTGACCATCACATGGTGTCTGACCTTTTGGGGTACTGCAATCTATAGGGGAGCACAGCAGCCACCTAAGAGGAGCTGCAAGGCCCTGTGCAACATGCAGAAGACTTAGGGTACCTGCTCCGCACCAAGCTCTGCCGCAAATAGAAGCATCTTTGCATTGTCAGCTCCTTGTGAGAAAGCTGACGTCAGCCGAGGGACAAACTAGAAGACTGAGGATAGAAGTGTTAAAGGACTTGAGCAGGATTGTACACAAACTTAGGTTAGAACCCCAGTTTGCCTAACCCAAACCCCATGCTGCTGTTCCTCTTACCAAGCAATAAGATGCTTATTATTGCTGGCACACCATCAGTGACTGTGTAGCAGACTGTGAGCCACCTTTGTGCATGATATAGACAATTGAATAATGCCCTTGCAGGGACACAGGCCCTAATCCAAGGACCTGTGAATGTGAGCTGGTGTCACAGAAAAGACTTACAGGCAAAATCCAGCCAGGGATCTTGATATGGGGAGAGCAGCCAGAAGTAACCACGTGGATCTTAGATGTAATCACAAGTGTCCATTTAGGAGACAGGGAGAACCTGTTATTCAGAAGACAGGGCAATGTGACTGCAGAGGCAGACACTCGGGGAACATGGTAACCAGCCAAGAAACAGCTGCAACTGTCATGAGCCAGATAAGGCAAGGCAAAGAGCTCCCCACAGCTCAACTCTCCCCCAGATTCAGCCTGGAGAACTTAGTGCAAACCACTGGGCTCCAGAACAAAGAAAGAATGTACTTGCAATGTCCGAGCCACCATGCGTGTGATAACTTGTGGAGCAGTCCTTGAAGCTGCACTCTGAGGAGAGCCGTTCCAGATGAAATACCTACCTTATTTGGAGGTCAGTCAAGCTGGATGAAATCCATTATTTTTTCCTTCTTCTCCTTGCTTTCTGAAAAAAGATAAACTGAATAAAGGTTTTAAAATGAGAGGATTAAAGCTCCTGAAAGTAGGTGCAGGGGCCGGGGTTTGATCCCCAGGCCTGCTGTGCTGGCCCCACCCATGGAGTACACTGAGACAAGACTGGGTGTGGTGGCACACGCCTGCAATCCCAGCTGTGGGAGGCTGTAAACAGGAGCATCACTATGAGCCTGATGTCCGTAGTGAGACCCTGAGCACCTTGTAGACCCTTCCCTAAAATACCAAAATAAATAAACAAACAAAATAAAATGTGAATTTTTTTTTTTTTTTTTTTTTTTTTTTTGGGCAGAGCCAGGGATTGAACTCAGGCCCTTGCACTTGCCAGGGAAGTGCTTATTCTACTGAGCCATCTCTCTGGCTCCTAAAATGTGAATTTTTTACAGCTGGAGAATAGTGCTACAAATGGAAACTTAGTAATTTAAAAACCATTGACATTTTTTTGCTTTTCAGGGGCAGTTAGTGGTTGGTTCTACCTTCAGGGAAGTGAAAACAAAGACAAATGAACTTGAAATTACCTTTAGCAACAGTTAGGTCAAACACAAACTAAAGAGTGTATTTGCCATCTCTGGAGGGCTTTAAAAACTGAGAAAACAAGGGCCGGCAAGATAGCTCAGCAGACTAAGTACCTGCTTAGCCAAGTGCAAGGTTTGATCCTTGGCACCACATGCCACTCAGGCTCTGCCCTACTGAGGCCTGGTGTGCTGGTGCACGCCTGTAACTGCAATACTGAAGAGGCTCAAAATGGGAGGATTACTATGAGTCTGAGCGGGGTAGTGAGACCCTGTGCCAAACACGTTAAAAAATAAAACAATAAATAAATACAAAATAAAACTGAGAAAACAGGTATGCATTTCAGGAGCACTGAAAATCTAAGCAGAAATTATTTCAGTTTCTCTTTGAGGCTCACTGCATTCTTGTGACACTTCAGCTCATGATTTCTAGAGATTCTTATCTGAACCAGATGTTCGGAAATGTAATGCTTCCTAAGGTATTTCACAGCACACAATAATTTCCATTGTTTTTAATAGCAGCATTGCGATTACGCTCACAGAATGACTGCTCTCTCAAAGATGTTTCCTGGAATGTTTATGGAGTAAGTGACGTAGAAATAAACTGGGAGCAAGGAAATGAGTCTCAGAAGAGACGAAATAAGTTCTGTGACTGAGTTAGTAATTGCTGATACTGGGTAAGAGGCACAGGGAGAAGCCTGTTCCTGCCACCTCTGCACATACTTCATGTTTCTCATAGGGAAGGAAAGAAGGAAGGGAAGGAGGGAGGGAGGGAGAAGAGGAGGAAGAAGGGGAGGGGAAGGGGAGGAAGGGAGAGGGAGGAAGCGCAGGGACAGAGGGCTTCATGGGGATTTGGTCTCTGCCACTGTACAATCCCAGCAAGTCTCTCTTCTTTCTCTGTACAGTGCAGAGGGAGTCAAGTGACCCATGGTCACTTGGAACCATCACAGTCTGGGACCTTGGGCAGTGACATCCAAGACCTTTGTGCATTTTTCTGTCAACTCACCCCTCCTGTACCCTGTTTCTAAGTGCCCTGACATTCTTCTTGTGAAGGATGATGTAAAGAATGCTGAAATGACATGTTTAGTCACAAGTGATTCTAAACAAACCTAAGCCTGCCTCCTGGCCACCAGACAAAAGGAAGGAGTGGGCCTTTACAAATGACTCTAAATAGCCTAAATTTTAAGGAAGACAACTCCTCCAAGCTACCAACAACAAAATATAAAATTTCATTGACCAAGGAATATAAGAATTTAAGAAAAAAATAGAGGCCAAGGAGATGGCTCAGTAGAATAAGTGCTTCTCTGGCAGGCAAAAGGGCCTGAGTTCAATCCCCAGTTCTGCAAAAAAAAAAAAGAAGAAGAAAAAGAATTTAAGAAAAAATAGATGACAGGTTGAAACTAGTTTATATTATGTAAATTTATAATGTAAACAGTGTTTGATAGCAATTTGCAGGAAGAATATAAATTACTTAAATGCAAAGAACTAAAAATTTTCCAGCTGTTACTCATTCACATCAGGGTAGGCAAATAGCAGAGAGTGTTGTGGCCCACTGGGCTCTCAGCTCTTAGCTCCCTATATAGATCTAAGTCCCCCATGCCCACTTCTTCCCCACCAGGCAACGTCCCTTGTTCTCAGAACTTAAGAACAGTTTTGCTGACACAAGGCAAACCCTAAGTTGAAACATTGAAAATACTGTTTCACTGCACCAGAATAGTGAAGGCGTAGCTCCCCCTGATGCATCACCCCCTCCCGAGCCACCTTCCAAGCTCCTCCAGGAATGGGAATCCAGGCTGTGAAGCAGAGTAGGACCCCAAGCAGAGGTCCAAAAGAATGAATGTCCCCACAGTGCTCTGGATGAGAACAGTAACACATGTGCCCCAAACTCTGCACCCAATATCAAATTAACACATGAGGAAGAGCTGTTTCCGGGAAATAGAACAAGCAAGCAGTCACAAGCCCAACTATATCCACACATCCAAACATCTACAAGAAAAAAAGAGACACCAACACATGGAGGGGGAAGATTATGCAGCTCAGGCACGGCGTTGCACAGAGGAGAAAGGAGATAGCGGAGGCCAGGCTTTGCAGCTCAGGTGGCTTTGGAAGAGGAACCTGGGAGCTGACGCATGATCTGTCCAGTCCAGCACTGCAAAGGCTCTGTCCTGACTCTATCGCCAGCTCCCAGGCACCAATCCCCCTCTTCTTCTTCTTCTTCTTCTTCTTCTTCTTCTTCTTCTTCTTCTTCTTCTTCTTCTTCTTCTTCTTCTTCCTAGCCCCTCTCCTTTCCATGACCTTCCAAGCCACCAGAAAAGCCCTACTGCTGAGGGTCTAAGAAGAAGAAACGAACACACGGGGGAAGAATAAAGAACCTGAAAGAATGATGAGGCCACACTCCCTCCCTCCCTGTGGTGCTCCCATTCCCATGAGCCCCAGCACGGCCTTACTGGACATTAGCACCAGCTGCCCAACCTCCCCCTCAGCACCGTGCCTGTGCCAGCAGGCAGTGGAGTGACCACCAAGCTGCCACTTCAGCCCTTCCTGGGAAAGGACTCACCATCTCTCCTGTGTGCAATGTGGAATTCAGGAAACCCAGGAGAAGCCCAGTTAATCCAACATAGAGCACTGCCAGTGTGGGTCACCTGAGTCCAGGGATGATGAGTGGATTTTGCTGCACAGTGGGGCAAGAACTGGGTGGAGAACAAGCTAGAAGTGACTGCTGCTGGCCCTGTCCTGAAGGCACCATGGTGCACAGCCCACACAGGCCACAGGTGGAACAACCTTCTGTCCCCGCCAGCCAGGGACATTCCTGAGTCTCCCTGCCTGAGTCTGCCACCCAGTGTCCTCCAGGGGCCCTCAAGTCTGCCCCAGCCTGGGAGCTGACACAGAAAACTCTTTCTCATAAGCAATAAGAAGTCCAACTAGAAAGTCCAACTCTGAGAGAGCTGGCTTCTCCAGCCCTTCAGAGGAACCAAGTTCTTCTCTCCTTTTAATCCACTCCTGGTCACAGCAGAGCAAGGACAGCTCCAGGCTAGCTCAGGTGCAGGTCCAACCCTACGCCTCTTTTTAACTCCCACAGGTCACCTTGCATAACGCCCTGGTGTGCCAGGTAGAGTGAGAAGAGAAACCCCTGCAGTAGGGACGCTGCCGGGAAGGAGGGGACCACACAGGACGCACTCAGCCCCCTGTCCCCAGCACAGGCCTACTGTGCCTTCATCAGCACAGTCACCATGCAGGCCACCTTCAATCAGTTCACTACTCATCAAGAAGAGCTCTGCAATAAGGCGGGATCTCAAATTCAACCACCCAGGCCTCAGGACTACACTTAGGGGTGGTAAACATGCACATATGAACCTCCAGATTTAGAGGGGAGCACAAACCCTGGGGACCGTGTCTATCTAAGTCACAGAATGAGGCGTCAGCATTACTGATAACCCACACACAGTGTCCTCCTCGATGCAGTGCTCTGAGAAATACAGAAGTTGGCCATAAATCCCCACGGCTTGGCTCCTCCATTCAGAGGCGCTCAGGAGCCAACTGTGTGCCCGGCCTGACAGCATGACTTAGCACCGCCATAAATCTCCAAAACTAAGGCTGGCTAAGTTCTGTGCACATGGATTATGGTTGTTCTGCCTCTGCTCTGGTGAGGACTGTGTGTGTCTTCCTTCGTAGCAAGGGGTTTCTCTGAAAGATGTAGCCATTGCCATCATTATTAGAAAATGCTGGCCTACTTCACAGCTGTCAGCAAAGCTTCTCACACTGACTGGCACCACAGCTCGCCTTCCTTACACGCACTGACTGAGTCTGCCATGAGCATGCAGCTTTACTCTGCTCTGTGTGGCTTTCAGGTGATAAGGCTGTAACCTAGCAGTCAAAAACTATTACAGAATTCAACATATATTCTAGAAATAGAGGTGCTCAGACTTCCCTCATGTGTTCCAGCGCCCGCATTCCAGTTTACCCTGCATGGTGCAGTTCAAGCACAGGCTTGCTCTTCCCCCTGCAGACCCCGCAGGCTGCTGAACACAAAGGTCCCATCAGTGTTCACCCAAAACTCAGAAACATAAAAAGCCCTCAATATTCTGAAAAGAGCTTTTCCCTTTTGAGCCAATATACCCAGATGTACTTATCAGATATAAAAACATGACAAAGAAGACACTTTGCATACTGAATTGGGAAGTTTATTAGGCTCCTGATTTCCATGTCTAGAGCATAGCTATGGATTTACATGCACCGCCTCGCTGTGCGGATCTTACATGCATGTGTCTTTATCGGCTAGCTCTGGTCTGCCTGGTCAGGTTTTACAATTAGCTCAATGTGAGTAAATGACAATGCAGAATGAGGCGTAAGCTGCAGCCACAAATCCCACCCAATGCCATAGACTAATTTTTTTCCAAAACCGTATCACAACTCTCTCTGTAAAAAATAAATTTCAGAACAAGGCATTTAATTGACCTCACTGATAAAAATAAAATTCTATCATCTCAAAATTCAGCAGTGAATGTCCGACTATGGCTAGAAGTTACACCCTGAGAATTAAATGATTTTAACAAACCACTGAGGTTTATAAAGCTGTGTTAACCTAATGTCGGGCAAGGACACAAGTAGAGGCACAGATGCCCCTGCTCACGGTGCTGTGCAGTTCTCCAAGGATGCTGTTTTATAAGCATCCCCATTGCCATCCATGCTCGAGGAGTCTGTTGAGTCAGGATCACTCACCACGATGCCAACTGAAGACAGGCTGGTAAGGAAGGCATGGACTTTCTGTGCATAAATGTCCCGGATGTTAAAGTAAGGTAGCTCCTGACACTTCTCTGGGGGCTCCTCACTGCACTGATCCACATCCATGTCCTTTTGCTTCTGGTAATACTTAGAAAACTTGTTAAAGATGATGGTGATAGGCAGAGCCACCACCAGTATGCCACAGATGATGCAGGTGCTCGCAATGATCTTCCCTGCCAAGGTGATGGGGTGGGTGTCCCCGTAGCCCACAGTCGTCATGCTGATTGTGGCCCACCACCAACAGATGGGAATGCTGGTGAGGCTGGATGAAAGGTCATCTTTCTCCACAGAGTAGATAAGCACAGAGAAGATGGAGATGCCGACAGACAGGAAAAGGAGCAGGAGCCCAACCTCATGGTAGCTGTGTCTCAGTGTGGCCCCAAGAGACCGCAGTCCTACTGAGTGCCGGGCAAGCTTCAAGATGCGGAAAATCCTCATGAGCCGGAGAATCTGGACCACCTTGCCCATGTTCTCAATGTCCTCGCTCTCCTCCTCCTTGGTGTCCACTGCCAGTGTGGCATAGAAGGGAATGATAGAGACAAAGTCAATGATGTTCAGAGGATTCTTCCAGAACTTCTTCTGGCAAGGAGCAGCAGCCAACCGGATGGCAAGCTCCCCCGTGAACCAGGCAATGCACGCGATCTCAATGCCTTCCAGCACAGGGTCATCCACCTCTCCATCCTCGTTCTGGAACTCGGCCATGCTGTGCACGCACATGGCCACAATGGAGGCCAGCACCACGCTCAGGGATGACACAGCAATCAGCTTGGCGGACAGGCAGTACGCCGGGTTCTCCATCCGAATCCAGATTTTCTTCCGGAGTTGACCAAATCTCATCTGGTCAAACTTCTCCAGCTCCTTCTCAAAGAGAGAAGACTCTTCAAAGGAGGAGTCAGTGCTCACATCATTGCTTCTCTGCTCCCAGTCTTTGTCCGGGCTCTCTTCCTTGCGTTCCTGGTAGCGACTGCTGCAGCAGGAGTCGATGAACAGCTCATTGATGCCCCAGTACTCGATCTCCTGGGAGAATGAGAACACACACAACTCTTCCATGACATGCAGCTTCCCTGTGTAATAAAAATTCAACACATATCTGAACAAGGACGGATTCCGATCAAAGTAGTACTCTTTGTCAGTCACACTGTAGTCATCACACAGCTCCAGAATGGCTTCTTCTGAGTGGCAAGTGAGCAGCTTTCCCAGGCGGGTGTGAGGAAACCGCAGCAGGGTCCTCTGGTCCACAGACTGCTTAAAGCCCCCCACGTTCAGGTTGACCAGTTCCTCATCTTGTCCAGGGTGACGAAAAAACTCACCAAACACCATGATGGACACAAGCAGCAGCGTGCTGGCCAGAAAGGGAGATGTGGAAGGTCCCGCTGCGCCTAGAAGACCACAAGCTGCATTAGAACTGTGACCCATCGTGGCTGCTCAAGCCCATTTCCAACCCAGACCCCCTCCCAAAGGCGGGCTACACAGAAAGCAAGGCAGGAAGCATGTGAGAATGAACATGCTATGACACACCCAGCAAGAGGAAAATCAAGTCTAAATCGTTTTTCAAAAACCTGGGCTTAGAGATCTAATTTTGTAGAAAACAAAGAAGACTGCCAAAACAATTTTAGGAATCCTAAATACTACTTATTAAGCTCTCAAACTTCACCCCTGCCCCTGACTCCTACACACACACACACACACACACACACACACACACACAACGTGCTATGAGGTCATGAAATCTAAGCATCTCCACAGCTCAACCATGAGGCTCTCTGGGATAAGAACAGTGCTCAGTTCCCATGAGACAGGCTCATGGCAGCCTGCTGCTACCAGGCCTACTGCTCCTTCTTCCCATCCATCCCCAGGGAGCAGGGTGGACAATCTGCACCCGCAGCACAAGTCTTCTCCTCCACTCCATGCCACGCATAAAAACACCTGGACGAGCTCGGCTTGGCTGAGGATGTAGGATTCCCTCTATGCTCCAATGCTTTCCTCCCTTAAAAGAGCCCCAGCCTGGGTTTGGACATGGACAACCAACAGGACATAATTATCTCCCTACCCTTAAGTACCATGTGTCCTACAGTATCATTGTACTTCCTAGGATGGAGTTTCAGGTACAGCCACATGATCTGGTGAAACCTCTTCAGGTAAGCTGCATGCTAGGTCTCCTGGTACACGTGCACTGTTCCTCCACCTCCTGGCCCCTCACAGTCTCCCACACTGCCCTAAGGTACAGTCATCTCTGCACATACAGTCTACATTTGTCGCTCACCTGGCTGCTTATTTCTGACATGAACCAGGCTGTGCTAGACCCACTTTTCAGAGAAAAGAGTAAGTTTCAAACGTAATCCACTCTAGTCAACCTCCCTCCGGGCAGATGGCACAGATAGAAGGCGACTGTCACCTAGAGCACTCACCAGATACCAGAGATGAGGTTCACATTGGGTCAATTAACCCTCCAAGCACTTTAAAGGAAGAAGGGTGGAAAGGAAAAAAGTTACCCAGAAAGTTGAGTGCAAGATCAAGCATCAGGGAAATAACAGAACCAGGACTTACACCCAGGCTGAATTAACTCCAGGGCCTATGTTCTCGCCACTAGTAAATTCCTCTGGCCCCTCCCACTCCCAGTGTAGGAAGTGCTCCACCAGGCCTGAGCCAAGCACCTGCAGGATTACTGAGAAAGGACCAGAGACCTCTGGCTGGATCAGCTTCACAGCAGAGGGGACACAGTTCAAGTTCAAGCAGAGTTGACCATGTGGAAGGACAAAGCTCCCAGTGGAGAAGGGCAGGGTAAGGGGCTACTGCTTCAGTCAGATAAATCTGGGTTTCATCCTGTCAGCAGATTCACTAATCTCAACAGTGGGTGAGGCTCCACTTGGGGCCTTGACTCAGAAAGCTCTTACTGAGCTGCTTCTGCCATTCTGCAAGCTGGAGGCCCTTGCCAGTTGGTGGCACCATGTTCTTAGACCTCTCTACCTCTGGAACTATGAGATAAGCTTCTTTCCTTTATAGATTAAAAAACAAGAAACCTGGTGCAGTGGTGCATGCCATAATCCCAGCACTTCCAGAGGCTGAAGCAGAAAGATCACAGGTCTGAGCCCAGTCTGCACAACCTAGTGTAGTAAGAAGCTGTCTCAAAATAGCCAATTAAAAAACAAGGCTGGAGATGTGGCTTCGTGTGGATGCCTTGAGTTCAAGCCCCACTACTGTCAGTGGTTGATATGAACAACAAAGACTGAACTCACCACAGGAATGAATCCCTCAGAGACAAGGCCAGAAGCCCAGGAGATCCCCAGGGTACAGGGGAACAGAAGAGGGGAGGCAAGGGCCAACTCACACAGTGGAGGTGCACAAGACAGTGACAAATTCAGGACAGCTTTATATATAAAGTGGAAGTGACAAAATGTGGCACCTGGTTGGACAGGAAAGGCCATGCTGGGGAGGAGGGATGTTTTTCGAGTTGCCTAAGTGGGTGGACAGTAAGCCCAGTAAAGGAGGCAGGAAAGTCAGAAAGGAATCTTTCCCCTCATACTATGAAAAGTATAGTCTTTGGGGAAGAAAGAAGACTCCTTCTCTAAAAAGGATACACCAGAAGTCACAGCCTTAACAATGCAGTCTCTGCCATCCTGCCCAGGAGGGAGTCTGCAGTCCTGAAGAGCACAGGAGCACTGGATATGAACACACTACTGCTGACCGAGTTCCACATAACCAGAGATCATAACACAGCTGGATGCACCAGTTAATAGGTTTGCCGACCTCTTCCAGAAACTCCATTTCCCTCTCTGCTTTCTGTTTTCAATTAGATGTCTTCTTTGCAGGGTCTAAATCAAAGCTGCTGAGTTGGTCCAAATATTTATACAACTTCAGATCTGTGAAAGCCAGCTCATATTCATGGCAAATGTAATAGTAAAATGTTCCAAGGAGCTACTTTAGCTAAGCTGCTGCTAAGACTCTAATGGAAGTTATCTTCGGGTGAATTATCCCCCACCTGCTCGGCTTCCTGGATGCCAGCGATGATGCAAGTCAGCGTCTGTGTTTGTGACACCGACCATGGGTGTGGCCTCCCGATCTGAGGGAGCAGGCTCCCTTCCCAATCTTTCCACACCACATCTCTGAAGAGTGCTGTTATCTCCACATTGTCAGTCTCCCTACTCTGTTCTCGCTATTTACTGTGCACTAGGGAAGGAGACCTGGTTAAGGAGGTCCATCTAGTCCACAAAATCTAACCACAAAAGCAGCCCACATGGTACAACCAGGGGTCTCTTGTTAGAGGCTTCAGAGGGACAGCAGGAACATATCTGTCGTAGATCAGCTCAAGGGCTCCAGCTCAGAAGGCAGCTAGAGGCTCTGTCAGTGCTGGTACCTTGGGCTGAGCCCGGACCACATCAGCCAACAGGGCAGGAAGTCTGAGGTCCCCCCGCACTAGGTGCAGTCGGCAAGCCCCTTCCACCCCACATATGGTCAGCTCCTCCCCTGGGATGTGGCAGAGGAAGAAGCTGGATCAGAGGAGAAGGGAGCAGCTGTTCAGGGTCTAAGACCGAGGCCAGAATAGGGCTCCTGCCTGGCTCAGCACAAACCACTCTTCCCAGGACACACACGCAAGGTCACATGAAGAGAACAACATGCTAAACATCACCAGCTTTAAGATATCTGTGTTCACACAAGCACTGATTTTGTTGAATTTCATTTAGTTCTTTCAGGAAACATGTACTGAGTCAAAGGTATACCTATGTATATACAAAATTTAAATATTTATAAATACATTTCATATACAGATACACATATAATATATAGTATATACAGTGCACAGTTGGTCCTCCATGTCCAAGAGTTCCACATCCCAATCAACTACAAATCAAAGATATTTTTTAAGCCACACATGGTGGCCACACTTGAAATCTCAGTATTGAGGGGAGGCCTAGGTGAGACAATTATAAGTCCAAGCCAAGCCTGGGCCACTTAGTGACTTAGTAGTAGCCTGTCTCAAAATAAAATCTTTTTTAAAATGTGAAGGGCTCAGATGTAGCTCTGTACAAAGAACACAGTACCTCATTTCCCAGTACCTCAAAAATAAAATTTAAAAATTGCATCTTTACCGGACCACATACAAACTACATTTATTTCTCATCATTCCCTAAACACTCAATATAACAACTATTTACACAGTACTGATGTCCTAGGTCTTAGGAGTCATCTAGAGATGATTTATAGTACACAGGAGGACATGCACAGGTCTTGTATGACACACATAAGAGACTAAGACAGCTGAGGATCTGCAGAGGTCAGAATCCAGGTCTGCCTGCCAAGAGTGCAGATAACCGGTGTGAGTGTGTATGTGTGTGTGTGTGTGTGTGTGTGTGTGTGTGTGTGTGTGTATGCACAGGTGCAGACATTCAGTGAACTGAACCATATACCTCCTAAATGAAAAATAGACAAGAGATGAAGCAAAAGAGCTCACAGAAAAAAGTGCAGTCCCTTCTATTGGCATTATCATTTAGTTGTAAAGCTTTCTAGTTTCTTTCTTGTTTTTTATTTGTTTGCTTGTTTGTTTTTTGTATTTTAGGGAAGGATCTATAGGGTGTTCAGGACTCGCAGTGATCCACCTGTTTACAGCCTCTCAAGAGCTGGGATTACAAGCAAACGCCACCATGCCCAGTCTCAGTTGCCATCTCGATGGGGGGGTCAGCTGTCAGGCCCTAGATCAAACCCCTGGCCCCTGAGCTTGCTTACAGGCACTTTGATCCACTGAGCTATTTGGCCAGCCCTTCTAATTTCTAATTAAGTTTATAATTAATTTAATCTGTGATCCATTGGTTGTTCTGGGGGGCACTGTTTGATTTCCATGTGTTTATGAAATTCTTGTGGCTTATTTTATCATTGATTTTCAATTTCATTGCACTATGATCTTGCAATATTCATGGGACAACTTCAATTGTTCTGCATTTACTTAAACAAGTTCTATGAAGTTGTATGTAGTCTATGTTGGAGAACATCCCTTGTGTACTGAACAGAATGTGTATTCCAGTATTGTGGGCTGGATCAATCTGAAAATATCTATCTACTAAGCCCATTTGTTCAAATGTTGTAGTATGTCATTGTTAATTTTTTGTTAAGTTCATCTGTCTATTTGTGACCATGGTGTATTGGGGAATCCTATTAAAATTTTATTAGTGCCTAAAAAAAAGTTCAGTCCTTAAGTTCAGAGGATGTTCAACTTTGCTCATGAAAGGATAACTGCAGGTGAAACTACAGTTCAATGCAACAAAATTGGGGGGAAACTCAAAGATAAAATTCCATATTGGACTGATGAGTCAGTGGTTTATCAGGCGCTCTTTACGTCGTGATGTAAATGCAAAGTAAAAGAGACACCCTAAAGAGCAGAATTTGTGAGAATTTAGCAAAACTGCATAGGTCTTCACCTTTTGCCCCAGAAATTTATTTTCTAGAAATGTTTCCCAAAGGGAGGCAAAATTTGAAAATATTTGCATAATTGGAAGCCATCCAAATATCTATCAACAGAGGACTAGATGGAGAAAAACAGCGATGAAAACTGGAAAAAAGTGATAGAGTGATTTCGAGGCTGTTTTAGTTAAGTGGAGAAAAAAGCAAGCTATGAAAGTGTCAATAGTATGCCACACTTATCTAACTGAATGACATCATACACACATATATATGTATACATGTTAAATATGTATATATGCTTATACTATAAAAAAGAAACAATAAAAACATAAACCCAAAATTAGTAAAGTGTTTTCCTCCATGAAGAAAAAAGAAACAGCATAAGAGAGAGCAATGGAAGTGATAACCATGTAAATGTTTCACGTAGTTATGAAAACAAAATTAAATAAAAATGAAGCATTTCCTAAAAATCAAACCTTAACTGTGCATCAAATTGGTGGTTTACCTTTAATAGATGAATGACTTCAAGCTATTTGAAAACCTAACAACTTGACTATGCATGCCTATTTGTACAGAATGCACCTTAGGACAAAAGCCTTACAGAAATCTTGATCTTCAGTAATCACTGGCATAATTATTCAGAAACGGGGACAACACAAATAAGCTGTTGTATTAACAGCACTAGGCACCCTAAAGTCTTCTGGACACAAAATAAAAACAAAAACATCGGTAATATAAAAATCAAACAAATTAAGTAAAATAACCTCTGATCCCAAATTTGGATTGGAAATATCAATCTGAGCTCATGACTTTGTTTTTTGGCAAGGGAAAAATCTTTCTTCTCTTCAGACATGGACACAGGTGTTGCATGGTACCCTCCCCTCCCAAGCCAAGGCATTCACTGTCACAGTTTCTTGGGGTACGGACTGCGAGGGCTCCCCGCCAAGCCCCACTTGGGGAATTATCTCCAACAGGACAGCAGCTGTGCTGTGCGCCCAGAGTCACGTGCCTGCCCTTGCAGGGCAGACTGCAAGGCCACAGAGCTGCTCCCCACATGCCTCTCCAGTCAGGGCCATTTCTGCAGACACCTCTTCACAGCCCACACTGTGCCGCCGGGCTGCACTTTAAAGGCTGATGCTCTCCAGGGCTCCCCTCAGTCGGCCCCAGGCTGCTCCTTGGAAAACCCACCCCATGGCACCAGTCCCAGATGAAACTGAGATACCTAACTACAATTTCTCATGTTTTAAAAAAATCCAGCATATGTGGAGTAATAGCCAATCATAATCTGAGGCAGGCAAGCACAGGATAAGCCTGCGATATCTTACTACAGCAGAAAGCAAGGAAACGCACAGAGACAACAGGGTAAAGAGTCGAAGACTACAGTAGACTATGGAGACTCCTGCTGCAGAAGCCAGGAAGTCCGTGCCTCAGATAGAAAAAGAAAAAAAAATTTTCATTTATGTATTTGGTTCAGTGTCTCACTATACAGCTCAGACTCACAATGATCCTCCTGTTTACAGCCTCCCCATCCCTGAGATTACAGGCGTGCACCACCAATCCCGAGTCCCAGACTCAGTCACTGGCTCAGCACGCCCCTGGGGCAGGACTGGTGCAGCATGCAGGACTGGGGATCAAAGCCTGGTCCCTGAGCTTGGCGAAGCAGACATTTAGTCCACTGAGCTATCTCGCTGGACCCCAGACAAAGAAATTTTTTGAAGCACCAAGTATGTAAAACTTCCTGGCTTCATAACAATATTTTAAAACAAATATCTTGGTCACTTTTGGAGGGTGCAAAGAATACTAATTTCATTATTCAGACATTGATTCTGCCCTCTTGTATGAATTATATGCTAGGAAAACAATATAGGAGTTAACGAGAGACATTTTTCTTTATAAAAATATTCCCACAACAAAGAGTACAGCAACAGAAACAATGTAAATGGTATGCTGGAAAATAATTATTTACATTCAAAAAGATAAATAGGTTAAAAAACAAGAACAAATGAATATGCCAACCTGAATATCATGGAAAAGGCTGGGGCAAAATGTTGTCAGTCAGTAGAGACAAAGGGCATTTAGAGCAGAGGAAGGGCCCTTCCATAAAGAAAGCATAAGAATTGTAAGTACACATATATGTAGTGACAGTGGCAAACCCATAAAAGGAAGAATGTAAAATCTTTTAGAACCAATGTACCTCTTGAAGGCCTGCGCTCTACTTGATGTACTTTTAACATTCTACCCAATTCATTTAGAAAGAAAGAAAGAAAGAAAGAAAGAAAGAAAGAAAGAAAGAAAGAAAGAAAGAAAGGAAGAAAGAAAGGAAGAAAAGAGAAACTATTACCCTTGGACTAAAGCACCTGCTTAGGCAGAGCACAGGGGCCGAGGTTTCATCTCTGGCCTGCAGTGCTGGCCCCAACCCCAGGGCACACTGAGACAGCAATTGAAACTGGGCATGGTGGCGTGCACCAGTAATTCCAGCACTTGGGAGGCTGAAAACAGAAAAATCACTATGAGTCCGATCTACGTAGTGAGACCCTATAAGCCCTGTACTAGAATAAATCTCTTTTGTTTGTTTGTTTGGGTTTTTTTGGTGGAACCAGGGATTGAACTCAGGCCCTTACGCTTGCCAAGGAAGCACTTATTCCACCGAGCCATCTCCCTGGCCCCTAGAATACATTTTTTAAAAAAGGAAAGAAATTCTAAAATTCTACCCAGTAAATCCCTTCTGCCACTTGCTGGTGTGTCCTAAGGATAGTTTCTGGATGGAGGCCACACACCTGCACCTTGCCAGTCAGTGGCGACTCAGGGCCCACATCCTCCCCAGAACACCTAAGACTGGTGACAGCGGAGACTCAATCACAGCAGCAGCAGAGGAGAGAAAGGTAGTTGAGAACAGCACATTCCAAAGCGAAGGCTCCCAATGAGGTAGGATAGAAAAAAGATTGAACAACCCTGACAGAACTGAAGGAAGAAGGAAATAATTACAATAATAGCTGACGATTCCAGTATCCCACTTTCAATAGCCACTGGGCTCATTAGAATGTGTGCAAGGGTAGAAGGAGATCTGAACCTCATACAGTAAGGAGACCCAACAAACAGCTGGGCGAAAGTCTACTCAACACCACAGTGCATGGAAGATCCCCCAGGTAGATCCGGTTCAGTCAGGAAGCAGGCCTCAGCACATTCTCAGGACGCTGGCCAGCCACCTTCCCCGTGACATAGCACTCAAGAGAAGGCAGTCAAGGAGATGAAGTTGCTCGGCTCCTGTCATCACCACTCAGCCTCGCCCTGGACCTGCGGTGCCTACAGACACTGAGACAGCAGCACAGTGAGAAGCCAGCATCTCAGGGCCCTGGGCATGCAGGAAAGAAGGAGGCCACCAGGCCCAGGAGCCCTTCAAGGGTAGCCCTCACTACCTGCCTGCACCCCAGAGCCCCTCCACCTGAATGCCAGCAGCTCCCTACAGGCTGAAGGCCACACCTACATCTCACAGGGATCTGGGTTGTTACAGGGCCAAAGGCAGCAGAAACTATTAACTGGTGCTAGCAATGTGCACCAGCCAAAGTGGAAGGAGTCTGTATCCCAATTAACAACCTAAACCTGAGGAAAATTAACACCCTCTAAAGCAACCAGTAAGCCAGAAGGACATGATGGCTCATGCCTATAATTCCAGCCCTTGTGAGGCTGAGGCAGGAGGATTACCTCAAATTTGAGGCCATCCTGGATTATAGAGTGAATTTAGGATGAGCCTAAATTACACTGTGAGACCTGCCTCAAAAAAAGAAAAAGAAAAGAAAAAATAATCAAAACCAATAACCAAAGGAAAAAGTTCAATGGAAATTAAAACTGCTTTGAGATGAACAAAGACAACACAATTCAATGAATATAACTCAATTGAGGGTGTTGATAACAACTGTCTTTAGAAGAAAATTGATAGCTTTATGTACCTATATTAAAAGAGAGATATAAAATTGATAATTTTGTTCCTTAAGAACCTAGAAAGAGAAGAGGAGAATAACCCAAAGTAAACTAATGATTAAACTAGAAGTTACTAAAATTGAGTGCTTGGATAAAAATTTTTAAAAATCAATCAAGTTACCAGGCAGGGAGCACACAGTACACAGCTATAACACTAGCACTAGGGCAGGCCGAGGCACAAGGGGGCACTTAGTGAGAGCCTGCTTCAAAGTAAAATGTAAAAGTGTTGGGGATATAGCTCATTGGTGATAAAACACCCCTATATTCAATGACCAGTACTAAAAAAAAATCAACAAAACCAAAAGTTAGTTATGGCAAAAAAAAAAAAAAAATCAATGAAACTGATAAATCTTAAGCCAAACTTGAAAAAAATAAGAGAAATGAGAAAAAATCAGAGCAAAATCAGTGATGAAAGAAGTTCTTTTTTTTTCTTTAACTCATCCATATTTATTACCTTGTAAAGCAGACTGTGACCTGGGCCTTTCACTCACAGGCCTTGTTCCAAATGACTTTTAAAACAGCTCTGCAGTATCCCTAGAAGCTGTCTCCCCCTTGGAACAGTACTTTTCTTTGGAAAACAAGCCTGTGTAGCTTCTGCCTTCAAGTTTTCAGTATAATGTACTTCTAGAATCCCAGGATGTGTGGATTTGAAACTACTGGGGAAAGTTTAAAAAAAAAATCCTATAAGAAAACTCAAGCTATCTTAACAAAATTCCTTTAAGCATCAAGGAATCTCAATCCTTCAGACACACAAGATTTTGTCTACTAAGGAAGCTGGCTCAAGCACTTCAGACCTCACCATGGACATCAAAAGAAAGAAGACAATGAAGGTTGTTGACAATGATGAGTATACATCCAGGACTACAGAAGCCAGAAGTGGACAAATTGCTAGAAATACAAACCCACAGAAAGTAAAAGAGGACAGTGCAGTTCCCAATTCATTCTATGAAGCCAGTCTCACCCTCACACCAAGCTAGAAGACAGCACAAGAAATTCACAGACCAGTGCCTCTTATGAATACACATGAAAAATTTTCAACAAAGCACAGCCAACCAAATCCAACAAGATATGAAAAGGATTATATATTGGGATTACTAAGATTTGTTTCAGGAAATATAAGGCTGACCTAGCATATGTAAATCCCTAAAGGCATGCTAAGAGAATAAATGGGAAAAACATTATCATTACAATAAATGCAAAAGCATTTGAGAAATCCAAAACCCCTTCATGGCTAAACACACAAACACACCAAATTCAAAAAAGAACTTCCCCAAACTGATAAAGGACATTTATAGAAAAAGACCACACCTTAAAGTACACTTGATGACAAAAGATAGAAAACCCATTCTCCTTTTTTCTACTTAGTATTGTACTAGAAGTTCTAGGGGCGAAAATTAGACAAGGAAAAGAAACAAAATACCTCCAGATTAAAAACAAAGAATTAAATTATCTCTGTTTTCTGATAACATGAGCTTGTGTAATAGGAAATCCTAGGATTGAGCTTCAAGATAGAGGCCATGACTTCCTGGGGTTTGAAAGGTTACACAGCAGAAATGAAGCACCAACCTTTCCAAAACATTAGATCCTCCCTCAATTCTGTCATTCAGATTTACCACCCCCTGCATACCCTTCTCTGCATATTGCAGAGGTGATTTCAGGCCTCCTACCCAGCCCAGCCCACAGCAATCACCTACTTCCCACCGGCCTTAGTCACTCATCCTCAAGCCACTCCTCTCTTGACAAATTAATAAGAGCTGGGTTTGGCCTCGAGTTGAGGCCATTGTTCCAGATAGCCATCACTGTAGCTGGACTTAGGACCCCTTGGCCCCTCATAACTACAAACATGATTTGGTGTCTTTATTCTCGCCTTAGCCTGCACTAGAAGTGGTGGAATGGAATTAACTCACTACAATTCCAATAAATTTTCATGAAATTACAAATATAAACTTCCTGGGCCATGATAAGGATCAGAAAGGGCTCTCTGTAGAAAACACTGTTGAAAGCAGTTAAAGTAATATCAGTCTTTGGAAAGACATACTATGGTTATGAGTTGGAAGATACACTACTGTTAAAATGGCAATACTTCTCAAATCTACAAATTCAAAATCTTTTTCTCAGAAATCAACAACTGGTTTGCAAAATTCATATGGAAACCCAAGGGACTCAGGATAGCCAAGATAGTCTTGAGAAACAACAAGGTAGGGGACTCAAAATTTGCAGCTTATAACATTCCAAAGCTGCAGTAGTCAAGATAGTGTGACACTGGACAGGTCAGGAAGAAGAGCAAAGGAACAGAACGATGAGTACAGCAAGGAACAAACCCACCAGATGTATTGATCCACATCTCATTGCTACAGCGAATAACTCAAGTTGGGAAACTTTATTTTAAAAAGAGATTCCTTTAGCTCACAATTCCGGAGGCTGCAAGGTATGACGTGACCCCTATACAGAGATCCCACTGTGAGAGGACAGGCCAGAGGGTCACGAAGGTCAGCCTCACTCTTGCGACACACCTCACCTGAAGAACTGAGTCAGTGCCATGGGAACTCCCTGGATCCTGCAGAGACTTCACACCCACTCACCTGAGACTTCCCGCCAGCTCCACTCCTGGGAGTACTACCAAGAGAAATTACAATCTGTACCCAAACAAAACTAAAAACTGCATGTTCCCAGGAGCTGTGTTGAGAAGGGCCAAAAAGAGGAAAGTGCCACAGGTCCATCCACTGATGAACTGACAGGCACATCACCACAGTATCTTGAGGCAGGAGGATCATTGCAAGTTCAAGGCCCACTTGGGGTACAATGTGAGCTCAAGGCCAGCCTGAGCTGCAGAGCAAGACCATGTCTCAAAAAGACCAAAAAGGAAATAAAAATCGTACTGTGGAGTCTCACAGGATGGGCCATTAGCCAAAGAGAGGAATAAAGTCCTAACCCTGACCACACATATCTACATGTGTCAGCTTCTTCAAGAACATGATGCTAACAGGAAAGCAGACAAAGGCCACCTATTCTATGACTCCACTTACAGCTCTGTGTCCTTAGGCAATTTTGTCATTGTGCCAAGATCACACAGTATAGTCACAGCACCCAAGAAAGCTATGATGTAGTCTTATGGGACCATTGTCATATACTCAGTCCTAGTCACCAACATAGAAGAATTGTCACCATGAAATGTCATTATGTGGCACCGTAACTGTGTGAAGCATGCACAATAAGAATACCGAGGGGGACAGGAAGTAGATCATAACTTGTGGATAGAGAATGGGAATTGCTGATGAGTATGGGTTTCTTTTAAGGGGTGATAAAAACACTCTAGATTAAAATGATTGTGAACACAGTGACTAGGGTTCAATCCCGGACGTGCTGTGCCAGGCCCTCCCCCAGGGCACATTGAGACTGGGCGTGGTGGCTCGCACCTGTAATCCCAGTGCTTGAGAGACTGAAAATAGGAGAATCACTACAAGTCTGATCTACGTAGTGAGACCCTGTAGATTCTGTAATAAAATACAAAAAAAAGAAAAAAAGACTGTGAAATCTTATGAATATACAAGGACCACTGAATTGCACACATTTGAAAGGAATCTTTTAAACTGGGTTTGGTGGCACATGTCTATAATCCCATACTCAGGAGTCTGAGGTAGAAGAATCATGAGTTCAAGGTTATCCTGGGATACAGAGAATCTAAAAACTAAAAAATAAAAAAAAAGAAAAAGAAATGGTAGTTTTTATTGACTCTCAATAAAATTGCACTTGAAAAAAGGGTTTTAGCTAATGAATAATGAAGGGGTAATACAATTAAAGCCCCACTATTTTGCAGCTCATAATAATAATAGATCTAGAGAATGGTAAATCAGTGGCTGCTAAAGCCTGGATTGCAACCTGATAAGAAATTTCCTACCAAGTAGATCAGAAAGACAATACGTGACTGCTGCTCATCCAGTCAGCAACATTCAGACTCCAAGAAGCCAAACAGGACAAATCAAATTTAAAAGAGCCAACAAAACCAATATATGGGCTTGGTATAAATACTGACTCTCAAGCCAAAAGCTTACATTTAGGCACATCAGAATAACAACTGGTATCGTTAACCTGCTGGTGTCCTAATGGGACTACAGTGGTGCTGGAAAGACATACTCAAATATTTATGGATAAAGTTATACAGCATTTGGGATCCATTTCTAGTAACACAGAGGAAAAGCAAAATCATGGACCACGTAAGATGACTGTGAGTCGGGCCTGCTCGGAGCAGGGTGAGGGCACACAGGAGCTCAATGTGTGGCCCTCTCTATTTCTACACATGTTAAAAGCATGAACAGCGACCGAAAAACAACTTGCTGCTGACTCCCGCCTCTGGCCGAGAGCTATCATAGGGGCTTGGCACACAGCCTTGTTGGACCTTCAGTCACGGGTGTGGCGCTGACCAGAGCAGGCAGGCAGTGCATAGCATCACTGAGTGAGTGAGCCACATGCCTTAACACTCCGCAACCAAGAGCTCCTTCATTATCCCCTCATTGCAGAGGTCTAGCCAGCCTTTCCCAGCTTTCACAGGCAGACTCCTTCCACTGTACCTCAAACTGTGCATCTGTTTTTTGAATGGAAGCAGGAGAGACTAGCTGATATTTTAATGTGCGTTCTTTGCCTGCCACCAGCACTGAGGAATGCTGTCCCTTTCATGGGATGTTGCACGGACAGGATGAGGATATGTGGGGTCCCAAGCTGCGGACATCTTGTATTGTAGTGGCACTTGGCCACAAAATAGCAAGACTGACAGCTATTTTCACTTCTACCCAAAGAGGGTCTTGGACTCACTCTATGGACTGTCTGGCTGCATCCCCCGCATCACTCATGGTGACAGCCCTGTACACAGTATTTAGCCAGCTTAGGCCTCTTGGTATGTGTAAGGTTAACAGGGGGCTCTGAGCTCTCCTCACAGCTGGTGTACACATCACCCACGTGCAGGGCTGTCTGGACAGTGCTCACCTTGCTCAGAAAGGGAGCAAGCAATGCAAGCCAGCTTCTTCTTACTGGACAGAATCACTTTTAAAAAACCAATTCCATGAAAGTAAATAAAAGCCTAAATCCTTTTTTCTTCTACTTACCAAAACAAACAAACAAACAAAAAAAAAAAAAACCACTACATTAGCCATGTCATTAAAGAAGAAGGCCATTTCAGCAGGAACACTGCCATCTTTTTGGTGCATTCTCCTATGAGTTTCATCTCATTCTCTTAAACGCACAGGAAAGAAGTATTTGCATTTTTATAAGAGCACACAGAATTCAATTTCTAACCTTCCCTGGGCCATGCCTGGGAGGCATTCAGTCCCCCAGGGTTGCTGTCGGAAGTGCGGCCCCAATGCAGCAGGGGTGCAGATATGGAGGTGACTCGAGGTGGGCTGGGTGGGAGGGGATTGGGGCAGGGCAGGCGGGCACCGCGGCAACATCCAAGGCAGCCGTGTCGCACTCGGAGTTGGAGCTCAGGAAGGCAGCTTCAGCAGCCAGAGGCCGAGACGTCCTCCTGACCGCCTGCTCTCTCGCAGCCCGCCACTGAGCACCCACGTGCTGTGCGGACTTTCAGCCTCCAAAGCTGTAACTTGGCAAATCTCTTTGCTTGACAGATGACTCAGTCCTCTGTATTGCATTAGGCAATAGGAAACAGACTAAAGGCACCAAGTGATGCTATACCAAATAAGTGTAAGCATTTGAAAAAATCTAATCTCATTCTAGCCCTGCCCCTCAGGGTCTGCTCCCCGGCACCCCCACAGGAGTCTCCCTCCAGGAGACATGTGCCCTTAGGAACTCCTACTCCTGGGATGAGCAACTCTCACAGAAAACAGCACCAGGCCTAGGAGAAGCAGCAAGTGGGCCCAAGCCAGGGGCTCGTACCACCTGGCAGTAGATTAGGAAGTGTGGACAGTAGCAACCTTGAACCCAGGCCCAAGAAATCAGTGTTTTGGTTTTTCGGGGAGGGGGTTGTTTTCTTTTGTTTTATTTACAGCTGTTGAACAGTGCATCTCTGAGAAATAAATGGATATTTGTGGGACATCAATCTCAGACACACCCAGGCTAAGAATGTAAACACAAAAAACATCCAGCAGCCCTCAGAACTTGAATCTTTGTTCCCAGGAGCAGCGCTGCCTAGGCACCCCAGGGTGCTGCTCAGAACTTCTCCCTTAGAGTCTTTCCAAGAGGTTCAGCCCAATTCACTGGGCAGGCTGGGACTGAAAGTGTGAAACTCCCAGCCAGCACACAGCCGAGGAATGCCAGGCCCACTGCAGCCTGACTCGCTTCCCCAGCACAGTCCACTCAACCAAACCACACAGCCTGGTTTTCAGCTCACCCTGGCTCCCAGCATCACAGCCTGAACCCAGGTTTCATGCTGAAATGAACAGAAGAGCCCACCCCACCCCTTAACTGTCGATGCACAACCAGTGGAGCAAAAGCTGAGGCTCTGAAAGCTGGCCTTTGAGCTGCCTCTTCCTGGTGAGTGATCCTGAGTAGGAAGACTCTTGGTCTGCAGAAGGAAAGGCTAACCCACCTTTAAAATAACAAGTACGAAGAGTCTCCTAAAAACATCCAGCACAAGGCACACATAAAACGTCATTCTAAAATAAGAGCTCTGACAGTTCTCCCCTCTTTTTGCTTGCTTCCCACATCTGGAACAATCACACAAACACGGTCTCATTCCCACCTGGATCTTTATTGAGCATGCGCCTCTCTGGAAGCCTGAGAGATTTCTGCCCTTCACACAGTTTGTCTCTAATAGAGAGCTGCTCAGGAGTATGAGTGACTTAGTGAATCCCAGCAGCCAGAAATCTGTGCAGCTAGGAAAAGGCAAATGATAGTTTTTTCAACCACGAAAATAAAGACTTTATCCCAAGAGAACCACTACACCTGCAGTAGACGCCCACTGCTTCAATTGGGCCACACTGCATGCAGGAACACACCTGTGAATGTTCCTGGGCAGATGAATGGTGCTCTTTCCCACCGCCCTGCCCTCCTGCCTCTTCCTCAGTGCTCTGTGAAGCTTTACATCAGCACCCGACACCGGGCATTGTCCTGGGTCTGCACTCCTCAACACCAGTATGACTGCTCCTCATACTAACTCTAAGCTCCCCCACAGAAGGGCTCATCTACTGTCCTCTCTGCAGCCACTGCCACTTACTATAAGTGCTGTTCAGTCTAGTAAGAGACAATTACTTTCATCTAAAGAGTTAGCCAAAGCTATCATTTCTTTGGCCGAAGAGTCAGCAGAAAGATGGAAGACTAAGCATGGCAAAATTCAGTGTTTCCAATGGCCATGCACATCAACCAAGCAAGGAGCAGGTGAGATTTCTTGAATGATCTTGTTTAAGGCAGAGTTTAAGACTCAGCCACGGCCTCTCAGTCTTGGTTTGGATGTATCATTTGGTGTTGCACAAGAACCTGGAAGCCCTGACATGTATGTGGGCTCATTCAAGTCTAATTAGAACTAATCCAGGGTGTTCTAAAGGTTATATGGCTCAGACAAAAACACTTCAGGGCTAGACACTCACTAAGTCCCCCAGAGTGTGACCTGGTGTGAATGTGTCTCGATTCCAGCTCCATGGGCTCCACACAAAGCCACACGGGACTCCAACCAGTCCCTTTCAGACCCACACTCTTTCTTTGGTCACTACCTGGAAATGTTTCTTCTCCTCTGACAGAAAACCAACATCAGAGAAATGACTCAGAAAGGCAGCTCTTACCCTGGTGGTGATGTTGCATGCTCTGTCCTCATCCTGCACAGCGGAATGGCCATCCTCAGGCACAAAGCTCCACCCTACTCCTTGCACTGGTCTTCAGGCTGTGTGCTGGCATGTAGCGTCAGTAAGAAGAGAAGAATCCCATTGTTCGGTGGAACAAGCCAGAGCAATCGCTGGCAAGGAGCAGCTACCTGCAGAAGAAAGCATGCACCAAGTTGTAACTCCAGAAAGAAACATGCCCAGGACTTTCCAGCTCCAACTCAGGTCTCTGGGCACTGGACTGGTGAGACCCAAACCTCACAGGCCCCTGAGCCTCCAGGCGTGGGGCTGCCTGTTTCCTAGGGGAGCCATCACCCCAGCTGGGCATGCAGATGGCCTAAGGAGTTTCAGATTTGCTGTACTGTGGTGCTTGGGTGTCTCCACTGACGCATCTAGGAAACTGAGAACCAGGCGCAGGGATAAGGTTCCCTCCCACATGTCCTCATGGGAGTAGCCCTCTGCTAGCCAGGTCACCCTGCGTGACTTGGAAACTTCCAAATGACCATGTTTTAATCCATTTCAGAGACAAAGTCACTGCTATCACAGAATGAATTCTCCTGCTCTAATTTGAAATCACTAGATTCAAAATCCTGGCCAAACTGTATTCTTCTTTATCTGTCTATTATATTTCACAGGTGCTAATGTAGAGTTCTCTGATCAATGCTAGAAGGGGGTTACATTTGTGTCAAATCAAATACAAACACAAATTTCTATTTCTGCCTCTGAAGAACTTGAAGAAAGTAGAAGGATTCGAATCCCCAACCAACCGGGCATCCTGTAGGGTGATGCCTTCCCATGGACTTGCACCAGCATCTGAACACCTGGGCATCAGTCTCTGCTTTCCCATCAACACCAGCTGAGCAAAAGCACTAGGAAGTGGCTCCAGCTGTATCAGGGATTAACTAAGTGGCCCCTGCGGCTGTGATCTTCTTGCCTTATAATGCTACTGGGGTCACAGCCCAGAGGCCCACCCATCCCACCTCACCCCAACCCACCCCACCCCAGCCCAGGGCTCACAGCCCCTAACCTTAACACAAACAAACAAGTGGGGGTCCTGACCATGCAGGCAGCCATGCGGGGGTGCAGGTCCCACCAAGGGCAGGGCCAGCTCTGCAGAGACCATGTGGAAGAAAGTGCAGCACCCACTCTGTCCGTCCTGAATTTTGGAGTATAGTCCATGGGAGAGGAGGTTCAGAAAACCCAATAGGGAAAAAGAAAATCAGTTCTGGAACTAAAATCCCTCCCACTCCCCTGCTTCCCCACCTCCTTCTCCACAGCCTCCCAGTAGCACAGCACTAGGAGCCCTAGACTTCTATGTCCCTGTGAAACACAAATGCCACTGCACACATCTGAGCAGCTCAGTCACACACAAGGTCTTTTCCTTATCAGATGCCTTCTCAAATGCAGCACATTTTAAGGGAATATAAAATTAATCTGCCTGAGCGATAATTAACTGCAAACAGCTTTGATATAATCATATTAATTACTGAAGGAAGAAACTAACAAAGTACTTAGTTATCCAATACTCAAGAATCCCCAAGTATCACTAGACTCTCACAGCATGAGCCCACTACAACAGCCAGCCCAGTCTACGATGGCCCCAAGGCTTCCTTTCATAGAAACTATCTAGGAGCCTTCAGCTGATATCTGATGAAGGCAGAACTTTTCAGGCTATCCATTCCTCTGTCCCTGCCATGAAAAACTCAGAATTCCCATGTCTAACCCCATTTTCTTCCTTTCTTTTTTGTGACAGGGTCTCGCTATGTAGTTCAGACTAAACTTAAACTCACTTTGTAGCCCAAGCTAGCCTCAGACTCACAATGATCCTTCCTCCTCAGCCTCCCAAGGGCTGGAATTACAGGTGTGAGCCCCTAGCCTTGTTTTCTATCACCAAGATTCCTGTTTTTTAAAATATTTTACACTGGACTTTCAGGAGCAACATAAGACCAGTCCCTGCTACTTCTCATTTTGAGTTTCCATGATTCACAGGCCCCTTGGGATGCTCACATCCTGTGTAGCTGCTCAGTAAGAGTTGGTTACCAGGACACTCAGAGTCCCCAGCATGCCAGGCACATTGGTGGTTTTACACCCACCTCCTGTCTCAGCAAACCCCTTTGTAGGCTGGACCCAAAGCCTCAGAGAAGCGCCTTGCCCAGGGTCTTGGAACTGAAAGTACCAGGATGGGGAGCCACTGAAGCTGGAAATTGGTCATAGGTGTGAGGGCAGGCCAAAGCCTCAGTGTCTGACACAGTCAAACTACCTCCATCTTAAGAAAAAGCATCCTGCCTGGTCAACTTCAGCTATTAATCACGAGGCAACCTTGTGTCACATGATACTAACTCTGCAAAGGTATAAATAAACACCCCTACTGTTGTTCTCAGGTCATCTGCCAGTCAGGCAATGGGCCACCTCCTGACCCAGCCCTTGTCTTCTTGTCTATGTTTTCCTCATCGCCATGTCTCCCTGGGTACACTGAGAGACCAACGAGTCCCTACATGCCAGAGCCAGGAGCCAAGCCCAGGGGAGTCTGTTGTTCTGCTCATGGTGTGGAGATCAAGAGCCCTCATGTTGCTGAAAAAGCCAAGGAATGATGGCGGCAGGGACATAACCAAGATCTGCAAGCTTTGGAGAAAAAAATAGTGGCCATCTAACCTCTCGGTTGCTGCTTAACCTCCACCTACATTTCTGCTCTCTATGTTCTAAGCTGATCAGTGCTATGCTCAAAGGCAGAGAGTACTTGTGTTTTTTGTTTTGGTTTTTTTTTAGCGCTAACAGGCTTTGTACTTCACTCAACTCAACAGGATCCTAGAAAAACACACTAGCTCCCCAAGTACTGCGCCCCTCTGCAGAATCCCCTCCTTGCAGCGATTCTACAACATCCCCTTACTCCCTCCAGCCTGGCAGTACTTCCTAGGGGGCTGACAACACCACTGGGAAGTACACAAAATGAATGTCTCCCTGGCTGAGGAGAAGGTAGAGACCGAGTGGTACTGTATATTGGACTCATCCGTCACTCTGTCCCTGGCAGCCAATCTCGGAACAGAACCCAGGAAGCAGCACACACACAGGAGCCTGCTCACAGGAGTGATGGCAACTCCTTCTATCCATCCTCAGGCAGAAGTCGTCCTCCCAGAACTGTAAAATCAGAATCTGATGGATTACAACAGACACTCCGCAGAAATGGCCCTGTCCTCGGCGGTTGCAGAGGATCCTGTACATCTGCCCTTGTCCATTCTGAAATGCATCAGGGCAGTGCTACCCTGTAAACTGAGACAGGCTCCAGTTAGGCACAGGGTCATTACAGCAATCTTCTTATTAATTATCCCTGTCATACAGTGAAGCCTACATATCCTTCTGAACTGTCCTCTCCTCCAAGACAACAAGACTAAAGAGCAAACTGATGAGCAGGATCAATGTAAAGAATGAAAAACACCTGATGAGTAGAAGCCAAGGAGGAATATGAGGGAGGCAGGGCTGCTTGCTTAGACCTATCCCAGCACTTTAAAAAGGAGGATGGTCTTGTTCCAAGGTTCAGCATCTCCTGTCTTGGTGGTGGGACATCTCAAGAATGAAGCTGAAGGCCAAAGCTGTTTCATGTATCTTTATATAAAAACCCTCCTTTATTCTGACTGAGGTTCTAAGAGGCAGTTCTGGGTGACCCCAGACCTCTGAGCACTCTATCAACAGCAAGCATATGAGCTATATGGCCAACACAAGCATCCACTCCTTCTATCTAGAATGTAACTAACTGAGGCAGGAAAAGCTTTGTGTACACAGTTTTTCCATGTGTTCCAATACAAGTCTACCTCCCAGAATTCATAGTATGCATATTGTTTGCTACTAAGACAAAAGATGTCAATACATCTGTTGTTGTTCTAAAGTAAAACCTCAGTATTCAGGTTTATTTGCAGTGTTGACCCTCTGTGATAAGTAAGTGTGTTTGGGTCACAGCTTGGACACTCCATCTCTAAAAGGTTTGCCATCACTTCCTAGAGTTCGGTCAGTTCCAGAGCACCCCACAGTTAGTGTCTAATGCCATAAGCCTATAAGAGCATCATGCCCAACCCATGATAAAGTCACTAGGGAAAAGACACCTTTCAGTACCTTCTGGCCCAGTCAGCTTCCCTGGAGGCACCTGACCTTAGCAACTTCTATAGGAGGGGCTCTCGGCCTCAGCACTCCTGATGCAGTGGGGCCAGGGCTCCTTCTTGCTCAGATGGACCTGGACCATGCAGGGCACTCGGCAGCATCCTGGCTTCAGCCACTAGATGTCGAAGATGTTTCCAGACACTGCCAAAAGGGCCTTGGAGAGTAAATCACCCTCAGCTGAGAGCCAATGCTAAAGGGGTTTCAAACACTTCTTGGGGAGCTGGAGGTTAGAAAGCTCAGACCAACAGACCTAGCACAGGACCCATGGCCAGGACACCGCTGAATCACTCTGCAAGACTCATTCTTTTGGAATTTCATGTCACAGCATTTCATGTCGTGGTGTCAGGCAGCAGCTGACACTTTAAAAACAAGGAAAAATAAAACAAGCACAACCTTCTGCTAAACCTCAAAGCAGGCTTCATGATGTGGGTACAAGCTTAGCCATTTTTCTGTAAGAATCTGTGTGGCATCCTCTATCACCTTCAGCCCTGGAACGATGTTCTCTGTACTTGTCCTGGTACCGCTTCAAACACACAGCCTGCTGAACACACCCTGCTGGCTCAGGTCTGTGGAAACTTCACTTAGGTCCCAGGAAGGATGTGAATGCTTGTCAGCTCCCCAGAGCTGCTGCCACTTATCCACCACAGTTGTCAACAAAGCCTGAGAGTAATGAAATGATAGGAGCGATGGAGAGTGAGATCCTACCCTACTTCACTCTTAACTAATGAGAACTGTCATCCAATATTTTTCTTCAATAATATTAAAATGTCACAATCAGGCTGCCATAATTGGATTCACTGTGCCAGAAAAATTATACTGATATTTAAATCCTATAGTCCAAAGCAATCAGAATAATAAATCTTCCAGGTGATTCAAATGGGGAATTACTGAGAATCTCTCTGAATTATGTATTTCTTCCAAATTATCAAATTTCAAGAAGTACCTTAGGTTAATATGAGAAATCCTTGAATTAACATGATTTCTAAAAAATTTGATCTGTCACAGGAAGAGAATGAAAACTTTTCAAGGTTTAATATATTCAGGGATTAAAAATAAATTTATAGAAGTTCTGGTTTTCAGTGAGCAAACTAGTAAGTACTCTCTCAAGCAACATTTCTAAATTATACCTGAAAGGTTCACATAAATCACATTTCTCCCAGCTGTTCAGAATGAATAAATCCAGCACCAGCCCCAGGAGTCCCAAGGCCTGAAGCAGGTAACCAAACCCCACCTCCTTCTCCTCCAAGTTTGTTTCTACACAATCCTGGGAGTAGCAGGCACGCTGGCCAGAAGCCTCCCTGGGAAGATGTGTCCCATTGCAGAGGAGATACCCCGCTGTGACCCCAGCCCAGTCACCCCTGACTGCTGCCAGAGCTCACCCCTGACTGCTGGGGTTGCCCGAAGCAACTCACATGACTACCAGCTCTCCACTGGCTCCAGAAAGGGACAGTTCCTGCTCCAGCCCTGGAGTCAACCCTGGGCCAACTCTCTGAAAAGAGAGTCTGCAGCTGCAGGCAGAAAACAGGCAAGCAATTGCCCGGAGGGCCAGAGACACTGCCCGGCTTCCACCTTCCACACAGCCACTGTGCCAACAACTGCACTGACACACTAACAAATGACGCGTGGAACACAAAATCTGGGCAAGGTGCAAGGACAGCCACATCATAAGACAAGGACAGCAGCATCAACTGGCTTGAGAAAGCTTCGTGGAGGACCCTGGAGCAGTGTGTGAGGAGAAACCCCAGCACCTCACATTTGTATCCTGAGGAAATCAATCAGGTAGGAGTTCAAAGATGCAAGATCAACGATGCTCCATGCACCATGACGCACAGATAAGGGTAAAAAAACCAGAGGTAACGGACATGGTCTTCAGTAGCAGGATGGATGGGTAGACTGGGGGTAGCAAAGAACAGGGTGCTCCACAGCCAGTAAACATGTTCAGATATCCATGGTAACTGCTCCCGGGTACTGAGGCAGGCACTGCTCTGAGTGCCTCTGTGGCCAAACCCATGCAATCCCCACCAGACTCTTAGAAGTGTTCTTACTGGGCTCATTCTACAGATGGGAAAACTGAAAATTACAACTAACTCACTTTCCGGAGTCCACAGCTACTGCGTGATGGCTCCATGATTTGAACCCAACTGAGCTCAAAAGCCCTTTTGTAACAACTGCCATGCACTGTATCCAGAAAAAAAATAAAAACTTTATCTTGACAAAAAAGAAAATAATTATAATGCAGCAGACAGCATGATCCTATTTTTACAAAATACATCTGATGAAAAAAATGCATAAATAAAACCTACACCAACATGTTACTCATTGTCTCTGCATGACAGACTTTGGGTGATTTTTTGCTTTCTACTCTACCTCTCAACACTGATTGAATATCTTCAAATAAAGAGATACTATAAAATTCTCAGGAAATAAGTTTTTTATTAAAAAAAAAAAACAGGGTGTTACAAGCAGCCTTGGAGGTATACAAGTGGAAAGAAAGAGGAGCAAGCTAGGCAGGAAGTAAACTTACAGATGTGTGGAGACTGGAATTCTCGGCCAGCGCAATCCAGTGTCATGCACGGGAAGCATGAGTCTCCCTTGCCCACTCAAGGCTACTTCCTGGCAGATGCTACCCTGTGAAGACAGAGACCAAATGATGACACGGAGCTCACCTGAGCGCCCAGAGGAGGACAGACAAGCTTGCAGCCATGTGCAGCTGCAGTATGGAGTGCAGTCCTCAGCGCCCTGAGAACGGAGGAGTTCAGAGAAGGCACAGAGGGGACAGGGAAGTGAGACGCCTGTGTTCACTGAGCAGGACAGCACACTTGAAGTTACAGGACCGCAGAGCCTGCGTACAGAGAGCAGGATGAAGTTAAGTCCCCAGATGAGCCCTGTGGCTGGCAGTCATTACACAGATTCCTTCTTCTTAAATCCATGCAAGAGCCTCGCTCGTGCAGTCCACATCCTCAGAGCTGGGATGGGGTATCTATCTCTGGGGGAAGGAGACACTGTGGCCACACAGAGACTCTGCCTAAACAAAAGGGCCATACAAGGCTTCTGCTGCTCCTAAGTGCTAATCTTTACCATTTATCACTCCTAGGAGAAACTGCCACTGAACACCAAGCCACCAGGAACTCAGCATCCAGTCTACAGAGAATGTCAAGGAAATTGGAACTCACCCTCCTCCTCTTTTTTTTTTTTAAATGGCAAGAATATTATATATTTGATACATACACAAAATATAACAGATCTCACTAATTTATGAAATAACTTCATAAATTTAATCCAAATATTGGAAGCACAGTTTTGAAAATATATGAAAAAACTGAGAAAGAATATTTGGTTTGATAGGAAGTTAAGAAATTATATTGCTTGCCTTAACATATACTGAGATTATAATATTATAAAGCTATGTGGTTAAATTATTATGCTACTGCAGTACAGAGAAAATCATTA
>PVKA01010286.1:0-65017 GCA_004027165.1 Ctenomys sociabilis
GCTAGTGATGAAGTTAATGTGATGTTTACTGTAGGGTTAGGGTTATATTTAAGGTATAGTTTTAGTTTTAGAGAATAGGTTTAATATGTCATAGATTTATGTTTTATGGGATAGGGTTAGGTTTAGGGTCAGATTAGCATTTATTTTTAGGGTTAGGGTTAGGGTTAGGGTGAGGTTTAAGATTAACTCTATAGCTAGTGTTTGGGTGGCAGTTTGGGGTTATGGTTATAGTTAGGTTTATGGGTAGTTTTGATTTATATTAATAGGTTTATATTTAGAGTTAGAATGAAATAAACAAGAAACAAAAATATGAATTAATAGGGTGAGTTTTAAGGATAGTGTAAAATTATGTTTATCAATAGGGTTGGGGATAAGGTTGCAGTTCAAGAACATTAGTATTTTGGTGCAGCTTTTATATTTTGTATTTATGTTATGATTAGGGATAATGTTGAGGTGAAAATACTTCAGTATTGCAAATACTATATTTAGGGTTAATGTTACAGTTAATGGAAGTACTGGGTTGGCATTTCCCAATTATTGGAGTGTGAGCTTTAGGGTCAGAGTGATCAGGGTTACAATAAAGATAATGATTGGGTACAGATGTATGAGTATTTGGGTATGGATATTAGACTTAGGATAAAAATAATAAGTTATGTTGGCTACAATTGACCAAATACTGGGAGGCTGAAATTAGAAGATTAGGAAATGTTTCACTATAAGTACCCAAATAACAGAGTGCAAGCATTAAGTTTAGGTTGAGGTTTGGGATTAGGTTTAGGAATACTGTGGGAGGGTAAGAACCCAAGTTTGGCATTTATTTCTTATGGTTAGGGTTCATGCTAGGGCTAGCATTTGGATGAAACTACTCAATTATTGGATTTCAAGTATTAGTTTTGGGGATAGGGTTAAATTTAGATATGAGGTTGTAGTATAGGTACTCAAGTATTTTGGTTAAGGTAAGGGGAAAGGACAGTGTTGGAATATATGGAACCACCCAGGTATTAGAGTGCAGGTATTACGGTTGGGTCAGGATTAGAGTTAATGTTTTGGAGATGCTCTGAGATAGTATTGGGTTGCAGATACTTCAGTATTTTGGTGCCTATATTAGAGCTAGCATTAGGATTAGGTCTAGGGTAGTGTGAAGGTGCAAGTACCTAGGTGTTGGCGTTTGTGTATCAGGGTTAGGGCTTAGGGATAGTGTTGGGGACCAACACTTAGAGTAATGGGCTGTGGAAATTAGGCTGAAATAGATGCACCTCTCCTTCTGAGATGAATTATATAAACTTACTGTACTGAGTATTATATTCTCTTTCAAAGTAATATGGTATAGAGTTTAAAGCCAACCTTTCCATTTCATGATAGTCATAAAAAATACAATTCTCTTGAAACAAAATTAACATGAACCATTTCTCGAATTAGCAGTTAATCACATAACGACATTATATATTCTCTATCAGAAAGTAATGCATCTAAAAATAATCAAATATGTATTAATTTTGAAATTATTATTTACTTTACTAAATTAAGAGCATTTGTTTTTATTTATATTGAAATAACATGACATTTCAAATGGCCATAATAATTACTAATGAAATAATAAAGTTTAATTTATGCATACATTTTGTGCATACAGTTAACAACGTAATGATTAAGTCATAAAACATTCAAAGATTTTATTAAGAAACATATTCTCTTTACTGAAAAATTTTATGACAATTCCTTCCAGAGTAAATTGATGTTCCATCTGACCTCACAAGCCACTCACGAATTGAAAGTCTCAGCACAGGAGACTCACATTTTGAAAATGAGATTATATTTTTCTGCATGGAATTAAATAATTACAAGAATCATAAATTAAAGAAGCATAAAATAACACTGGTATTCACAGTTTTATCACATTTTTTTTTCTATTAACATCTTTCTAATTATTTTTTTTTACTTATACTTGAAGCTTCATAAAATCTTTTAAGGAATTCTTGTATGACATCAGTCCTGTAGCTTTATGAGGGACTCTGTGCTGTCATTTCACTAACTACAGAATGAAAATTCAAATTAAATAAAGACTGGAAAGACCTAATTAAGGAATAATGGAAAAACTTCTTTTGATCCATCTTCTTAACAGCATACTTTTTAGTGAATTCCTGGATGAACTCTAGTACATTATTTTAATTATAAAAGCAAAGTTTGTAAACCAAATAAACTTTGAGATTTGCTGGCTGAAATGCATTATGTAATATCGGGAATTCTATAAATATATTTAAGAACATAAGTAAAGGAATATTATAGGACATTTGCTTCTTATTTTTAAATATTTACATACTTCCATTTTCTATTACAATAGTTTGATAAGATTTAAATAAAGCTAGTCCTAAACATAAGCAGGAGAGTAAATAATTTTTTGAAATATTACCAAAAAACCGGGATACAGAAAAGTTCCTAACATTTTACCCAATTAAGTATAACTCAAAATTTGTAAATTTGGAGGGCCGGCCACATAGCCCAGAGGACTAAAGCGTCTGTTTTGGCAGAGCGCAGGGGCTGGGGTTTGATCCCAGCATGCCATGTTAGCTCCGCCCCTGCGGTTCATGGTGCCAAGTGATATGCCTGAAGGCTCTGGTGGAGTAAAACCAGTCATGCCGTAGCATCAAGGAAGGAAGGCCATGAGCGGAGCAGGCGGGGACTCACCCTTCCAAGTCATGCCCTCAGCGAGTCACCCTTTCTAATCAGGTCCCAGCACCTAATAATATTTTCAGCCATCATAGCCCCTGGGGATTATGCTCCTACTTGGATTAAGTTACTAATTAGAATAATAATGAAACCTCCTTCCTAAAGCTGTTCTTTTGGACACATGAGCTTCTGAGGGACATCTGAGTCCTAATCTAGAAAATTCTGCCCCTGGTTCATAACAGACATGTTTTCCTATTTATGTAAAACATACTTAGTCCATCTTAAAGAGTGATCAAATTTCTAATAGCTCTAACATAGATGTCAAGTTCAAAATCAAAGTCTTCTTGAGACTCGGCCTCCAGGACAGTGCTGGAGATCCTACAGCACAGGTGTCTCGGCAGCTGTGTGTACCGCTCAAATCTCTGAAAGGTTTGTCATCACTGGTCTAAGCTGCAAGATCATAGAAAAATAAGGTAAATATTTCCAACATGGAACAGGGTAAAGATTCCTCTTTCAAAAGGTAGAAATAGGTAGATAGAAAGAGACTAGACTCAAACAGGAACCAGGGCAAGCATGAGGTTGTGGTTCCATGTGCAGTGCCCAGGACAAATGGTGGAGCAATGCAGCACTCGGAAGGCCCGGGTCCCGGGACTCCTCACATCGCTGGCTACAGCACATCAGGGCCCCTCACTCAGGGTGGCTCCGCTTACTGCCTACAGCTTTTTTCAGGAGCTTTTCCACATTTCTAGAATCTCCAAGTTCCCAGAAGCTCCAGTACCCCCCTCCCCCCCATTTTTTTATTGAAGCAGTGATTTTCAAAACAAAGAAAGAAGAAGTAGAATATTTGACATTTTTTTAATCATTTCTTTACAGGTGACTAGATCATTTTTGATTAAGAAAACTGTAGAAAGTTAATCACTGCCACAAGTGAACGCCAGGCAGTGGCACGTGTCAAGTTTCCAGAGTCCTGCGTTGCAGGATGTCTGAATGCGCTGTTCCGGGACTCTGCTCCCACTTGGTGAAATCGTTTGTGGTAGATTTAGTCCACAGGTTGCATTTCCCCATATTTCTTTGTAAACTCCAGCATTCTTACAGAATTTTTTATGGTCCTTAAAGCACTCTTCAGCTAGGTCAACCAGGAGCAGGTGGTGAGGCTGAGGGTCATTCACCAATGCTATGAGGGACTGGATTACTTGGTCAGTCTTGGACACTGACTTTTAGTTCTCAGCATTAATTACCGGCAAGCAAACCTTCCTTTCTTCATCAGTGTTTGGGTAATAGAACTTTGTTTTAAATGTGATCTTTGGTGATTTGAACAGATACTCTGCTGGGAAGTTGATTTCAATTCTAAAAGCCCCTTTGTCATAAGGAGGGTTGCCAGGAACAATATGCCCTTACCAAGTCATAAATTGTCTTCACCAACCTGGACATTATGCAAGCTTTCCACCCCACATTTGTGGATCTCTTCAAGCTCCTTCATCAGCCTCCTGTTGGCCACCTTCTTGGATCTCCACTACACTTTCAACATCACTGTGACAGGTACATGCATAGATACCAGAGGGACATCACCTGGACTCCCATTCTTCTTCTCAAATCTGGTTGGAAGCCTCCCTGACCTCATAAAGTGTACAAACTTATACTAAATAACTTGCACCACATAGATACACCAGGGTTTTCCCCCACTTCAGCTAAAGCCTTCAAACTGTCATTGCAGCAGCCGCTGAGGACCCAGACAGCTCAACCCAGGAACTTCTGATATTATTATTTTCCCTGATTCTTGTATCTGTCCCAACTAGCCTATTTCTCCAAGTATTTCTCCCAAGTATTCAGCCTTCAAACCAGCATCCTTTCTTGAAATCTTTTCTGATGAGTGTCTTCCCACTGGCCTCTGTACAATACAAACTTGTTCAAATGTATCTGGCCTGCTCGGGTATCTCATCATAGACATCTCCTCTGGCATTCCCTGATCACTCAGCTTGGCATGTGCATCAGCAGTGAAAGGGAGAGCTCAGTCCCACATTTGATAGCCATTTAATTTTCAACAATCTAAGCTTGTTACAAATATGTAGTGTTACCTGCCTTTCCATTAATTTTGTTCTATGCATTATTTTATTTTGCTTGCCCATTTTGAATTTAGCACAGGGTGTAGAGTATACAGAGGTTCCCTGTGTAGATCAGACTCATAGTGATCCTCCTGTTTACAGCTTCCCAAACCCTGGGATCACAGGCATGCGCCACCATGCCCAATCTCAGTCACAGTCTCAGTGTGCCCGGAGGTGGGGCTGGCATGGCAGGCCAGGGGATTGAACTCCCAGCCCTTGCATATGCCTTAGCAGGCCCTTTAATCTGCTAAGCTATTTGGCCAGCCTTTCTATGCACTATTTTAGTAATGATTACTTTAATGAAGACAGAGTTCATGTTCCTTCTCACATCACAACTCCAGTAGTTATTTCTTTATTATAATCTGCTTATTGAGGTATGACAAGTACAACGTGCTAAGAAGAAGAAATGGATACAGTTCTCAATGTTTCTGGGAAGCCTACCATGTGATTTACACTAAGGAGAACTAAAACATGCGAGAAAGCAGTGCTTTGTGCAGATATTAAGTAGCAAAGCATTTTTTAAAAATCTGAATAGTAGGAAAAATGAAACACAATACAGAAAGTTACTAGGAGGTTGAATAACTTCATTTTTACCTCCTAAGTCACAAAGACCTCTAAAACACTTTGGAGATCTGTCAGTATTTTATTTGCAGGATCATCGTAGGTAACTGTGATACATTGTGTCAACAAGAGAAGTTTAGAAGTTTAAGTGAGAGGGGGACCAGGTTCCTTACTTTATAAGCATCTAGAGCCTGCCCAAGAGGAGAACAGGAGATGGCATCTGCCCCAGTGTGGGGCTGCTTGCAGCAGAAGAGAGGAAAGGAGGCCTGCTTGCCTTCTCTGGCTCTTGCTGCTTTTGCTGTCTTCTGAGGCCATGAACTGCTGCCCTATGTCACACCACTCTGCCTTGGAGCCAGCTTAGTATGGACAGAAACCTCCACCATTATAAGTTAAATAAGCACTTCCTTCCTTGAATTTTAATGCCAGCATTAAAAATGTCCATTGTCCCAGCAGTGAGAGCAGAGTAACCAAGACAATAACCAATATGATATAATGATAATCTATATAATAATAAAATTATGAAGTGATATTTCAGTGAGCCCTGAATGGGTATGTGAAGGCCTGTGCTAAGTGCCTTATAAACGGTGTCCATTTAAGGCTCCCAACTAATTTAAAAGAGATCATTGCATTCCTGTTTGACCACATAAGACAAAGAACAATTATAGAAAATTTGAGCAATTAATTCAAGTTCAAAGAGAAAGGGTATGTACCTCAAGCAGTAGGATGAAATAACCCAGGCTTCTGAGTAACAAGCAAGCCTCTTTCTGAAAGTGCTATGCTTCAGACATGTGGGCATGTTATCCACAAGAAATCAACATCTAGAGAGACAACCAGGAGTGACATCTTTCCATACAGATGTGAAAGTCACATTTTGGTTTTTTTTTGTTTGTTTGTTTGTTTGTTTTGTCTTTTTTGAGACAGGGTCTCACTGTGCAGTTCAGGCTGGCCTTAAGCACATTTTGTATTTATTATGAAGAACATGTGGTGACATGGAAGGTACACAGATGGAAAGACTCAGATCTAAATCCCTTTCTCATTCCTGATCAACTAATATGTGATCTTTCATCAGTTACCTAAACTTTCTCAGTTTTATTTGCCAAGCCACAAGAAATGATGGCACCATCCTTGTTGTGTCCCATGCAGCTCTTAGAATTCATGGGGGGAGGATTGTAAAGGATAAAAACATGATGACAAGAGTCATAATGCAGAAAGCTTACTCCCTCCTGCTGGGAGAAAGAAAGAACTGCCCCGTGACTGCAGTGCATTTATTTATATAAACAACAACAGCCCAATAACATGTGAAACCTCTCTCCTAGTGGGAGAAAGGACCTGCCTAAAACTTATTTGTCTGGCTCATCTCACATGCTGTCTTCTCGGGCTGGCCCACATGTGTAACTGACCTCTTTCAGCCATTCCCGACCTGTCCCACTTCACAGTTTGTAGTTGTGAGTGATGAGTGTCATTTGGAGTTAGAGGAACTGTTTGCAGGACTCCACAGTAGTCCACTTTTGTTGAAGTATTTCTTCTCCACACTTCCCTAGTCAAGCTTTTTCCTGTGAATGATTTCTCCTCAAAACTTTTCCATTCTGAGTGATGTTACTCATTTGGGCAAAAGATTCCCAGTCCAAAGATTTCAGGTCCCTCTTTCATAGGTGGCATATTACTATGGTATTGTTTTACATATCTTATGGTTATACTTTTCTGCTAGATGCTCAAGACCAACATAAAGTTCTATATATTAATCTCTTGATATCTATCAAGGTTGGTTAAGACTCCCCAAGATTTACCTTGGGACCATGCATAGCACCTCTCAGTTCTCCTGCCAGCATCAACAGCCTGGAGGGATCACAGCTGTTGCTTGACCAAATTGTTCTCTGTGAGAGTTTGGGTGTCTTTTCTTTCCCGGTGACTCTCCTTAGGTTCACTCCACACCACTGCTTTCCTTCCTCTGTGGCCCAAGAATCGCTTTGGTCAGCAGGAGGTCTAAAGCTCAGCAAGATTTAGGATTTCACAACAGAGGTTCTCTAATGTCCTGAGTACTTATTGAGGGCCAGAACAAAAATATTGGTTCTCTTCTTAGTCCACTTTTCTTTCTAATTTTTGAACTCCAAACTTCAATTGTTGAACATCCAGAAGAGAAGGTTAATATCATTTCATTGTAATGGGAACTTATTTTTATAATTTTATCCACATATCAAGCACCCTGAAATATGAATTAGGGCTACTATTTTCCACCAGCCATGGATACTCTAGTAGTTGAATCACTGTAACAACAGAAAACGGAAAAGAGTTATACCATTTTATAAAAAAATGAAATCAAAAGCCATACATAAATTTTAGCCTGACAATCATGAGGACCTTTTTATAACTTACATTTTTATTTTGACAGAAAGCAGCCATCTTAGTCAATTACCTTTATGTAATACAGAAAAACTTTTACCTAACTTGTCCTTTAATGGTATGTCATTTAAAAAATTTGTGGCATTTTCTGTATTGCAAAATGTCTGGGTATCTCTAAGAATAGTGCTACATATGTAGCATATGGTTCATATAAGTTTTTGTTGCTATTGTTGGCTGGTAAACTCATGTTCGCTTGATATCAACCTTCTACCACAAGTAACTGGAGCCAAGGGAAAGGAAAGGATCTGAAACTAAAATGTCTGTCACCATAAACAATCCCTGTTTTACATTTTGGAAGAACTATATATCCGAAGGCATTTAACAACTCATGAAATTAATAACAATCAGTAGTAATAGCTGTATGAAAACTTTTGCTTCTGAGAAAAAGAAAAGAAATCTTTTGCTTCTAGATTCAGTTTTTTACCAGAGCATCTTTAAATCAGAAAGAAGAATGTCAGAAAGCCTTATTGTCTTATTCTGGAAATTTTAACCTTTTGACAATGACCAATAAGAGCATTTCACAATAATATATTTTGAGCAGTGCTTAGTGTCCCCTGTAAGGCTATCAAGATCCCTCTGACTTCCTATTAATGAACAAAGACTGAGATAATTTTTCCCAAGCAGCTACTCTTTATTCATCAAAGGGAGCCCTGAGCAATAATTCCTGAAGCTTGAAAGATCTCCATTCACATTAACAAATTCTGATGACTTACAAGAAAACCAGTTCTAGCATTATTTTGACCAGCTGGAAACACAGGTAACTTTTTAAATCTATTAGCCAAATTAAATTCTAAACAAATGCTTCAAAAATATAAAACTGCAAAAAGAAAAAAAGATGTGGACCTCAAATAAAAGCAGCAATTTACAGATCAGACAGACAAACAAACATAAATAATCTATTTACAAAAATCAGAGTGCACTCAATATTTTTGGCCAAATTATAATGACTATTTTATAATTTTAGAAGTTTATAATTATGCATCAACTAATCAGGTCAGTGAGCAGAGACCTCTTACAAGAAAGCTTTGAAAGAGAAAAAAACATATAGATAGATTGATAGATAGATGATAGATACATATATATATATATATATATATATATATCCTATAAATGATATAATGACCATCATAGTTTTGGTCATCTCCTTGGCATCCTGGGTCAATTTCTTCAATTGGTCCCAGGTTGTGCACAACCTCATCTTTGCCTATTGGTTTCAAAGTGGTCTCTGAGGCATTACTGCCACTGGACTGGGCATCAGCTTCTTGAAAGATGAAACCAACTCGCTCTCTGGATTGGGCCCGTGGTCCAACTGGACAGCACATCCTGGATCCTAGGGAGGCCATTCAACATTCTCTTGAAAGATACGCAAGAACTCCTCCAGCCCCATAGGAGTCCTAGAAGCTCATAACAGCATGGCAAGAATGGCTGTGGGGGCCAAAGTTAGCACTTGAATGTTTTGGCTCCTGTAAGGTCTGCAGGAGCACAGCTTTGTGTGTGATTGAACTCCAGCTCTGCCGATCCTCACATCTTAGCTTCCCAAGGCTGCCAGAGCAAAATGCTAGTGACAGCTGATGATTTGTGTAACATAAAATTATTTTCCTCACAGACCTGGAATTCAGCGGTGTAAGATCAGGCTGTCAGTAGGTTCAGTTGCTTGTGAGTTCTCTTCTCTCCTTTGCTACAGATGCCTGCCGTCTTGCTGTGCCTTTGCATGACTGTTCTGTATTATCTATGCCCTAATATCCTTTTCTGACAAAGTATTAGTCATTTTGAATTAGCTCCTAACCTATGGCCTCATTTTACTTTACTAACCTCTTCAAAAGTTCTATGTTAAGCTGGGTGTGGTGGTACGTGCCTGTAATCCTAGCACTTAGGAGGCTGAGGCAGGAGGATTATTGCAGATTCAAGACAAACCTGGGATACAAAGAGCTCAAGTCCAGTCTGAACTACATAGGAGACCCTTTCTTAAAAAAAAAAAAAAAAAAAGTCCTGTGTCTAAAGCTAATCATATTCTGAGATACTAGAGGTCACAGTTGGTAAGGGTTGTACTTTAGACCTTAACATTTAATTTTTGGACTTATATAAGTTTACTGAAATATAAATAGATTGCTTAGAAATGGAAAATTAATGCATTCTAATCTGTAAAGTGCAGCTCACTTCTGTGGGTATCACCTTCTCTAGTCTGTATACAAGAGGCAGAGAGGTACATTGTAGTCTAAATGCAGCATGACCAGAAATGGCTACCACTTCAGCAAATTTTGATTATTAGGAAGATAAATATTATTTAAATTCATCCAAGTTTATTTTTCTTTTTGTTAAGGGACATATTACAAAACAAATAGCAAAAAAAACTATTCTTATTGATGGAAAATACTTGATTAGTATACATTCCAAATTACAGTACAGAGGTCTCTCCCTTATGGCAGAGGTCATACTCCAGCCACATCCGTGATGAGTGAAAATCAGCAGAATAGCAATGTTAGGCTTGTTTTAGTAATTATATACTTTTTAAGGCTTTATAAAGCATTCCCAAACTTTTATAAAGCTTTCACACACATTTGAAAATACTTGTAGTGTTCTTAATCATTTTCTAAACTCATAAATCTACATAATTTTACTAATGCTCATATAACTTATGGTACCATAAAAATCTCGTGATATGGGGAAAATAAGCCATAATTTAGATTTCCTGCCTTCTATGTGGACCAGCAACAACAATAGTAGATAATGGGATAAGTATATTATTTTGCTGTAAATGTAAAATGAGGAAATACTGTGCTTTATATCCAAGGGGCATTTTTTCATGAATACAGTAACTGGCAAAACTTTGACAAGCGCAGAGGCTGGGGATGATCCTTCTCTTCCAACAGATTGAATATGTGGTGGCCTAGAGTTACTCTTCTCTCTGAATTTAGAAGCAGCAACAACTAAAGCCCCCATTGCAAGCCCTCCAAAATGCACAATAGATACTGTGAAATGGGAAAAAGTGTTCAAAAGGAAAGAGAAACTAGGGTGGGGGAAGGAAAAAGCAAATATACATATATATATATATATATATATATATATATATATATATATATATACATATGATAATTATACTACTGATTTCTCTTATTCATTGAAAACAAAGGTCTGTGCTAATATTGGTTGGACAGTTAAATGTCTGTATCTTGTACTATGAGCACTAATTTAAAGATAATATGCAACACATTAACTGTTGTTACTCTCCTATCACCTTGTTTTGAAATTTTGTTTTATTTTTTCTGTTCAAAATTAAAATTAAAATTAAAAAGGAAAAAAAAAAAGAAATACTGGAACTGTCTTAACTGTCCTAAGTCTTCCTTGACAAGACCGCGATCAACGCCTTGGCCCCACTGCGTCTGACCTTGGCTATTATTTGTAGCATCCAGCAAGCTGCAGCTCAGCTCAAGGGTGGGAGCGAGCTATTTTGTTCAAGATGATCTGGAAGAAGTAGAACTCTGTGAAATAAGGACAGTGGGAAGGGTCTGTGCTGGTGGCGTGGCACAAAAAGATATTACGCATAGCTGATGGGGAAAAACAGTTTCATAAATGTTCACTTTTGCATTTTTTTATCAGGCCAAACCGTGAAAATGTAGAACAGCACATAGTTGCTTATGTAGTCACTGAACACCTTTTTCATGCCTCTTTTTTTTACCTATGCATGACACTGCTTTTGGGGGTTCAAGGGCAGGAGGTGTCAAAGAACTAAGAATAAGAAATTTAACTTTTAAAATGTAATCAGAGCTTTGAATGAGCTGCTTCTCCAAAACTCATTTTTTTCCTGCCATGAGGATGAAGAGGTTATGTAAAATGCCTAGTTAGAGAAGGTAAGTACTTAGCAGATACTTTTATATAGTGCTGTTACTTCTCACACAGCATTTCTCTGAGGATTTTATAAAGAAATGAAAACACTTGACAGTGCTTAATACATAGTGGGCAACATTATTTTAACTTTTGTAATATCTTAGACATTAAATCTTAAGAGATGTTTATTGAAAGTAGCACTACTTGCTGAGTTAAAAATGCTAATGCAAAACAAATCTGTGACTCTCAGGACAAGCAACTTGGAGCCTGACCACAAGCAGTTTGGTTAGATAAAAGGATCTGAGTTCATCAAGAACTCTCTCCTAGCAGTAACAGGAATTGGGTATATTGATTTAAGTCTTGTAGCAATTCTTGTAAATTGATTGTGTATTTGATCAACTTACTGTGGATTTTAAGAGAATAATTAAATGTAAACTGGCTCAATAGACCCAGATGAGGTAGGCTTTGATGGTAAGCCTGAGACTCCATATGAACTCAAGCACCATTAACGCCAATATTTTTTTGGGTTTTTTTTCTTTCTGAAAACAGAATTTTAAAACTATGAATTTATTAATAAGGGGAGGAAATAATTCAATGAACAAAATGTTAATAGAGTTTTCTAATTTGCAGTAAATGTCACTGTCAAATTACAAATGAGGAAACATTGCTGGACATTGAAAGAAATTTATACATCGATCTCCTTCCATGTGGAGGACCACCACCAACAACAACAGAAAGAATAGGAGAAGACTTTATTGTTTTGATATTCTTCCAAATCCATATCATGCTGGTTATGAAGACTAATTTGGAAGAAGGAAAATACATAATATTATTACTGGAAGGAGAAGATTGCGTTCTTTAGTAAAAGTTACTGCCTTCCACTTACGATCAGCAACAAGCTTTTCAGGCCCAAGTGAAATAAACAAGTATGAGTTCCAGTTCCTCAACCAACATATGGCGACATTAAATTACAGGTGCAAAAAGAAAGCTAAATAACAAGTGAATATTTGTCTCAAAACAATGTCAGAGGACTTGTTGGTTTTAAGAATAGACATTGATGCTTGCACATTACGTAGACTTTTATGTTTATGTACATAATTCCTTTTTTGAAATTTTTTGTCTTGATATATTATATGTTCTATGCATACATATTTCCATATTTTTTAACCTGATGGGTGCACATATGTATATAAGTGAACAAGATAACCCATAAGTGAGTTCAGCTTGCCTTTCAAAACACCTTGGAGTATTATAAACAATACTTCTGAATAGATGCATCATGGCTTCACAGCTCCATCTTCTATATTAAAATTTTCTTCACACATCCCTACTGCCCTCACACCCTGCTCTAACAGAGTTGTCCACCAAAAGGTCATGAGCTAAATTAATTTTGAAAGGTGAGCCTGTAATTCCCCCGGCTGATTTGCACCTGTTTGCTCCTTTCCCTCCTGCATGTGGGAGGCTGGCTGACAGAAAGAAGAGAACAATTAGTAGATGAGCCTGCTCTGCAAAGGGCACCTGCTAACCTTACTGTTAAAGACGAGGAAAGGAAATGCAAGAGGACATTCTAAACCCGAAAGAGCGGAGGAATTCATTCTTTGTAATCTCCTTCACCACATTTGGTGTCAGTGAAAGAGCTTCTTTCTATTTGTTCTCACTACTCTCACACATGCAAATTGCAGCTGCTCCTGGGTAAAGGGCAAGAGAGAGTAACTACCAGCAGCATTATGTTTATGCACAAAATTCTTTCCTTCTTCCGAACATTTGGCTCTGATGATTACAAGGAAATAAATTTTGGGGCTAGCCCTTTCTACTAGGAAAATTTATCCATAATTCTTAATCCAGAAAACTGGATTTTATGGCCACTTCTGATAACAGAAACTCAATAGTGGTGAATACTGGCAGTTTTACTAGCATCTGAGTCAGATAACTCAGATATTGGGGTCTACAGTAATTAGTACTTAGGTACTTTTGTATTGTTATTAGTATTCAACCCTGCTCATACTTGCATTACACACTACGTTAATTTTTCCATTTTAAACACCAAACATACTTTTGTTTCCATCTTAAGCCCTATCTTGGTGTTTTATATAGGATATTTATATACCCTATAAATTCTGCATAATATTAGTACTAAAATGTCCATCTTCTTTTCAAGCAATTTCTAAAAAGGCAATATAGTTTTATTTTGTATTGTATTTAGTGCAGAGCTCATTGCAGAGTGTTTCATTACACAGATGGGACTCATAGTGATCCTGTTTTCAGCCCCATAAGCACTGGGATTACAGGCACCCGCCACCACACCCAGGCTCAATCACCTCTCAGGGAGCCCTTGGAGGTGGGGCCTTCAAAGCATGCCAGGGAACGAACCCCAGTCCCTGCATCTGCCCAAGCAGGCACTTTAATCCACTAAGCTATCTGGCTGACCCTCAAAAAAGCCATATAGTTTTTAAGTTGTTATAATGAATTTGTTTGACATTCCTCTCATATTGATTTATTTCTTTCTGCTGTGCTTTGTTTTCGTCTGAACCATTCAAACAACAAATAACTATAGATACTAAAATCGATCCTCAAAATCATATAGCTATGTGCTCTTTATCCCTCTATACATGAGCCCATTGAATTCGAATCAGTGCTGTACTTTTAAATAAATGGGTGACGTTACAGAATTAGAGCTGAAGGATCATGTCACACACCCTTCCTCTGATATTCTGTGGTTGCATCTGTACTCTCCCAGACCTGTCTTCTCAGGACCCCCAACACAACTGACTCTCAGCCAGGCTGTGCGGTGGTAGTGTAACTTGAAGCTCTGAATCAATGTACTTCCACATATGTGTATTTAAAATGAACGAAATATTTACACTAAGCTCTTACATTTATCATGATACTGGATCACATAAAATTAAAGTTGTAACTTGAAAATGTTGAGAGTTCTTTAGGCCAGGAACATAGTGAAATACAAACAAGCACTATACTTTAACTTCAGGTTAAGGAAGTGAATGATTGCTGACTGTCTCGTGGTTCATTTATAGTAATATAAGAACTAGAAGTCACAGTTTCCTGCATACAGTTCCCGACTATCTCCGCCACCATGATTCTGCTGATCAAGGTTCCCTTCCTTGCCTACACCAAGAACACAATAAGGTGCAATAGAATCAACTAATATTTATCAAGCACTTATTATTATCCAAACTATTACATGTTTGCATGTGTTTATCTTCTTGTTTAATCTGCACAACACTATGAGTTAAGGAAAAGTTTTTCTAGTTTATTTCTAAGGGAATTTATGCTAAAATAGGAAAAATAATTAACTTTAGTGACAAATTCATGCCTCTTATCAGTATTATATTATTTTATCATTTCTTGTTTTGTGGCGCTGATAACCCAATCTAGAGATATTCTCCCCTGAGGTTTACCCCTTCTCCCTTTGGAGGCAGGCTCTCACTAAGTTGCTCAGCCTGGGCTCAAATCCACAGTCTTCCTGCCTCAGCCTCTCAAGTAGCTGGAATTACAATTATTACACATGTGTGCCTTCACACATGGCTGCTTTTCTCCCCGGTATTCCAGTCAAATCCAGGTGCTCGAGACTGAGCATGGTGGCATCCGCCTGTAATCCCAGCTCTTGGGAGGCTATAAACAGGAGGATCACTGTGAGTCTGATCTAGTAGTAAGACCCTGAACACCCTTGTAGACCCTTCCCTAAAACACACACAAAAAAATTCCAGGTGTTCATGCATGTAATGCAATTATTCTACCACCGAACTACATCCTCAGCCTTCATGTTTTAATTGATGAAAATAGCACCTTTATCCTTTCATCTGCAGAAGCTAACATATCTGCTTTTGAAAATGTAAATATTCTTTCACTGAATAAGTAATACCCCGAGTCCCTTGGCATCACTTCCACATAGAACAACAGAAAAATTATAGTCACATAAACCAATTTTTTTAAGAAAAAAAAAATTGTATGTGTGTTGTGTTACCAGGGATTGAAATAAGGACTTTATTCTTGCCAGGCAAGCACTTATTCTACTGAGCTATCTCCCTGACCTGAGAAAAAAATTCTGAACAAATCACTTCTGAGTTCAGACAAAGAAGTTGAGTTTTGTGCAACACTGGGTGTTTGACATACAAGCAAGGAGCTAGAGATTATTCATGAATCAATGGCATGGATTCCAATAGAGTAGATCCTAAAACAATCTATAGTTCCCTTAAAAATAATAGCAACGGTGTTGGGCAATATTCAGAAATGTTGATATCATTTCCATGTCAAGGCGGCTGAGTAGTATAAAATTCATTTTGGGGGGGCACATGAATGCATATGTAAGACACAAACAAAGCAAATCACCAAGAGGAGAAAGAAACACACTTACACTTCTTTGTAGGAGAACGTGAGGGTGAAGAAAGGTGAGTGTCATGCTGCAAAGTCACTTGTTGACAGAGATAATGCTCAAGGAATAATTCCTTGAATATTAAAAGGGTGTGACTCATGGTCTGCACAGAAAGTTTTAAAAATGTGTGGCCTTTGGACTGGCATTGACTTTTGCACAGACCACTTTTCCTTGTGTGTTTCTACTTGAAACTTTCTTGAGTCACTCTGTTCTGTTCCACCTGTAGACTATGATATGTGAGTTTGATTGCCACCTTGAAAATGTTATACTTAAAGCCCTGTGTTAGAAAGTGTTGTCATAAAATAGTTTAGAATTTCTCATATTCATTAGGCAAAACTCTACAATGCCTTATTTCTTAAGAAAAATCTGCCTGAGAAAGTAAAGGTGAGTGAAGTATTAAGGTTAAAAACAGCCAGAGACTCTAACCTTCTGACTAATTTAGGAGTTGTCAAGTGCAATCCTCTACCAGGTTTCAGATCTCCTCTGTACAATTACTGTATGAATATTTGAAAAAAACTGGTAGTTGAATTGTTCACCAGCCCTCACTGTTACCTGTTCTTCTCATACTGCTGTGAAATCCTTGAGAGATCTGTATTCTCTTCATGAATCATCTGAAAAAAAGATACAGATTTTATTTTTATGAGAAGCAGAGCAAAATTATTTCCTGTGAGTTTTGAACAATCACACAGAAAATTATGTCACTCCCTTCTACAGGTTAAACCACATGTTTACAGATAGGAAAATGAAAGTCTTTTACTTCTACTTCATTGCTTAGAGATTATGTGGGATCTGTTTTTCAATTAATGCACTCCCAATGGTGAATCACAGTTGGTCTTAAATAGGACTGTCACACAGGTACTATTTCTATCCAGAAAGAAAGAAGTTCAGTGTCTCTGTCTCTTCTGTGACACCTGCAATAATTGTGCAAAGTTAACAAAAGTATTTTTGTAATAGGTCACTCGGCTATATCTTGAACTATGTGTCTGGGGCACAAAAGAGCTTAGACAATTGAAAAATATCTTTTGGAAACAGTGTGCCTGTCACTGTGGGGCATGACTACTTTTTAATTTAAAAAGATAATATTTTGGTTTATATTAATAGCTTTAAATTTATTTTATTGTCAAAACAATAGAAATATTGACTTTTGTAGAAAATACTAATAAATGGAAAAAGTTAAATTATACTGCAACAGTAAATTCATCAAAAAAATCTGTTTCTTAACTCTACTGTCTCAGTTACTAATGTCCTCTCATTGCTGGGACAAATACCTGATACTCAAAATGAAGGAAGAAAAGGCTTATTTAGCTCACAGTTACTGGAGGTTTGAGTCCACCCTCAGCTCTGCAAGGCAGAGGGGCACACAATGGAGAACAGCCTTTCATGGCCATAGCAAAGAGTAAGAGCAAGATGGGGAAGTAGCAGCAACCGCAACAGATAGCAAGTCTGTCTCCCTTGCGTTGCGGTCAGGCTCTCCACTCCAGGCTGGGTGCAGCACTCATGCCCATAATCCCAGCAGTACTTACACTCATAATCCCAGTAGATAATAACAAACTCTAGAAATCTTCCACATGATTGCATGAGGCTTTGGGGAGACAACTAGACACAATCTGTAGCATCCACAAAAATTCATTTTATATCAATATACTTGTAAGTTAGCAGAATAACTTAAAACCCAAGCCGACGGAACATTCTACAGCTTCAGCTCCATTGTCAGGAATATACTGGTGTGAGAGAGATTTCAAAGGTTGAAAGGTCTAGAAACTGTTGTATACAGGCAAAATGAAAAGCAAACCAACGAAACAAACAAGAAACTCCTGCCTGTACAAGAAAGGGAGAGCTACGTGCTCCTCTAAGGCTGCTTACCCCTCTAGCTGCCAAGGTAGTTTCCTACTCATCTCTTTCAGTTTAGTGAATTTGATAACCAAGACTAACCATCGCAATTCATGATAACAAGTACAAAGGAAAAGATCACTGATGCGTGTCACACAACAATTAAATTCCTTAGCCTTGGAATAATGTAATGTCTTTCTGCTTCTATCACACAGGCCAGAACCAAGCTATTAGAATAAGCAAGAGGATATGGCTGCCTGTTGGTACCCTGTTTCTAAGCTCCGGGACAGTCCAGTACACTCAATCACAGGTCTTTCGAGGTCTTGTTTCTTATATTTTCCTTACAAAATACTGATAGAAAAAGACAAACAAACAAACAAACAAAAACATAAGCAATGGTACAAGCGCTCACCAAACCAAGCAATAGGAATTCAGTGATGGTTGCTATAGTACATGATGCTGTGCCCAATTCAGTTGTTCAGACTGAGGCCTTGTTTCTTTAACTTCTACATTCCTGCTTATTTGGTATACGGAGCTTTGCCTTCATTATCAGGAATTGGTGGCAGCCTTGAATTTATGTATAAAAGGCAGTTTCCAGTAGATTCAGGAACAGGAACAAATATCCAAGAGGGAGAAGCATTCTGACATTCTTAATGTGGCACCACTTCCCCTGTCCTATCAGGATCTATTCTTTAACGTATGTTCTTTAAAAGTCCTCTCCACCAAAGTCAACAGTTCACTTTGAAATGAATGACATCTATTCTGCTTTCAAGTACAGTAATCCTGAGGGTTGTGTAAGTGCTCCAATTGTCTTTTAACCTCCTGACCATTTGGTGTAACACTCTGTTGAATTTTGAATACTAGTATTCTGTAATAAAATATAGACATGTTAAATTAAAAGATCACAATAAAATAACCAAAAATTGCATTCAAATTTTTGATACATTGTTTCTCTATTTTGAGTTTATTAACAAGAAAAAAGTATGTATCATTTGTACTACTTACAAAACTTTCCTTTTCTTAGTCAAATGTTTTTAGATGTCTTTACTTCTTAATGCCTTTTAAAATACCTGGAAAACTACTCATTTGTGATTTCTTGAGCTCAATATTCACATGCTTAAAAATATTGATCTTGGGGCCAGGGAGATGGCTCAGTTGAATAAGAGCTTCCCTGGCAAGCACAAGCACAAGGATCTGAGTTCAGTCCCCAGTTCTGGGAAAAATAAATAAATATATATATATATATATATATATATATATATATATATATATATATATATATATACACACACACACACACACACACACACACGTATTGATCCCTCGCATTTCACTTTGAATCTTCATTTGATTCTTTGAGTGTCTGAATCTTTTGTTTGTAATGTTATATTAACCATTGACTTACACATGAGTACCTCAGTGCAAAAAGGCCAAGCCAAAGAACAAATTACAAAAGCTCCCTTCAACATGATGTCAGAATGCTTCTCCCTCTTGCATATTTGTTCCTGACCTTCTAGTCATTCCTGATGTGGACCATTTCCTCTGTCCTATTAGCATCATTTCTTTAAAGTAAGCTCTTTAAAGTCCTCTCCACCAAAGTCAACAGGTCACTCTGAAATGATCGACTTCTACTCTGCTTTTAAATTTTTACAAATTTCTACTCCTAGAATACCTTTCAGTATGGATGTTTGTATTACAAGCTTCTCATCACAAAGGTCAAGCTAGACATCAACCCCCTCTGAAACTCATTTTCCTCACCACGTCCTCTTCCAGGGACTAATCTCAGAAGTTGCTCACAATTGTAGGGCTGCATGATTACTTGACTTTTGCTAGATCTTTTGTTCCTTAAAATGCAAATAATGTCATTGATGAAATTATGGTAATTTGCTGAAGAGACTAAAATCCAAATAAATTATAGATATTTCTACATTGACATCCATAGTACAATGTGCAATTAAGAAGAAAACATCACAATATCCACAGTACATCTGAAAGATAGCTATGTTTACCTTCGCATTTGCCAGGTTTTTACATTTCTAATGCGCCCCCTACTGATAGTATTTCTTTAATCTTGGTTAGTACCTCCTGTCAATTACTATATTGATTCCTAGCTGCAGAAGAACAAGTACATCTAAAAATGTAACAGTGTTCATTGTACAATGAATCAATAAAATGCATTTTTAAAAAATATTATGAAGCCATAGAAAAGCACCACAGTTGGCATACACTTGAGTAAATTATAGATGTTTAGGCAGAAAAAAATATAACCATAATTTATATATAGCTACTGAGGGAAGAATACTTGTCTCAGAAAATCACTGCCCTGACCCTGAGCTCCCAAATAGCCCATTCAATGTCTTAGTGCAGGATCTGCTGTTATGCTTCTTCGATCATGAAAGTTGTACTTTGTCATGCAAAATACCAGAACGGTCTCCTTTTCAAAGTATCTGAATGTCGTCTTATAATTACAGTAAGATTCCCTTATTTCTGCATTCATAACAGTAATTGATTTTATTTTCCATTATTAAGGATCATAGGATACAAATACAATGGAGTATTACTCAGCTATAAAAAATGATAAACACAAAGGCTTCATATTTAAGTGGATGCCACTTGAAGATATATTCATAAGTGATATAAACCAGGCTCACATGTGTAAATATCATATAGTCTCCCTAGTATAAGAATTCAAAAGAAAAAATACAAGTAGAAAGGTATAACACAATTAACAGGAAAGTGAGAACTTGAAGATTGGACAATGAGGAGAGGGCAAGGAGAAAAGCTAGGAAACATGACAGGGGCAAAAACCATACATTAAAGATTAAAGAAATACTATCAGTAGGGGGCATGTTAGAAATGTAAAACCCTGACAAATGCAAAGGTAAACATAGCTATCTTTCAGATGTACTGTGGATATTGTGATGTTTTCTTCTTAATTGCATATTGTACTATGGATGTCAATGTAGAAATATCTATAATTTATTTGGATTTTAGTCTCTTCAGAAAATTACCATAATTTCACCAATGACATTCTTTTCATCAATCTAGCAGTTAATTGGAAGGATTCTCACCCCGAATAACTATATATGCTGATACCTATGAACAAAGCAACTGGATTGAAGATGCCAATGTGAAATAGTAGGGTCATTCTTGGATTGCCTGTCATTCTGGTCCTCTGAATACTTGCTGCTCATCATGACACACTGGTTGCTGCTGTGCTGTCTTTTGGGTAGATGTTTGTTTAAAAAGGAAGTGAGTGATGAATGAAGGCAGGAAACAGGAAAAGGGGTGTTGCAGGACAGACTGTCCTGCTACAATGCTGTATATGGTTAGGTTTCTAAACGTCTGTGTGAAAATATGTAATTGTTTATTCTTTTCTTAAAAATATCTAAGTTGAAGGGCCATATGAATATAATTGTTAAATATATTCCACAATATCCTCCTTCTTTAAAAAATCACTAAAAAATATACCTAACTGCTAGGGAGATAGCTCCTGGCATAAGCGCCTGTCTGGCATGCTCAAGGTTCTGGGTTCTGTCCCCAGTACACCCCCATTTAATACAGGATTAGAACCTTTAGATAAAATGAGATGTGTTTCCATAAAGAAAACACTGAGCATTGGTTTTTAACTATTATCTCACATTATAAAGTGTTACCAGTAAAGATAATCTTTGTGGGAAATCTATTGACATCAGCCAAACAATTTTCTTATAATCCTCAGTAAATACTACCGAAGCATTTTTGTTTCTGCTCCCAACCCATAAAATGAGTATAGTGTTATCTGTTTTATAAGCTTGATTGAGATATTGAAGGGCTGGGGAGATTGCTCAGTAGAATAAGTAGTTGCCTGGTAAGCATAGGGTCCTGAGCTCAATCCCTGGTACTGTGCAAAAAAAAAAGAAATATTGATATATACTTAAAAGGAATTCTCGCTACTAAGGAGATGGCAAGGTAGAAAACGTGCTTCCCTGGCAAGCACAAGGGTCGGAGTTCAATCCCAGATTTAGCCAAAAAATCAAAAAAGAATTCTCCCCAAGAAACAAGATTTAAATTAGTTTTAATTATTGTTGTGGTCATTATTGCTTTTGTATTTTCTGTATGTAGTTTTGTTATATATGTTCTGCTTCAGAAATCTAGAAAAATGGAATGTAAGTAAATCACTGGACGTTATTATTCAGGAAGTAAGATTTTGTTAGGGCTTGCTACTTTCCTTAAAGAAAAGAAAAAGTTGATATTTCTTACACACTAAAGAAAAATAAAAATGTTTTATTATCATTTTCATCAATTAAAAATACCAAAGTTACTTTTGAATCTGAGCCTGCATGATAAGGTTACAACCTCAATAAAGGGTTGTAAATATATTAATATTTTAGCATCTACATTATATATTTGTCATCATAAAAGAATTACTTAAATATATTGCATAAAATTAAATCAGTAGACAAACATAAACCTTTTGCTATTGGTACATATATTTTAACATTATGCTACTAAGCCAAGGTCAATAGCATATTAAAAGGGTTAAACATCCTGACCTCATATAATTTATCAGGAGTACAAGACTATTTCAAAATGTAAAACCAAGCTTGATACACTATATTATCAGAATAAAGGGGAAAACACCACAAACTTATATCAACTGATAACACAGAAAAGATTACTTGAGAAAATCCAACCCTCTTTCATGATAAATTTATTCAAAACATAACAAATAAAAAGGAAAATATTCTGACAAAGGACAGTTTTGAAACAAATCAGTTTTAATTAATGCTTAATAGGTAAAGATTGAGTGAATTATCCTTAAGATCAGTAACAAGATGAGAGTAACTGTTTTCTCTATTTTTATTTAGCATTGCATGGGAAGCTCTTTGTAAAGTAACAAAGCAAGAAGAATAAATCCAAATAGGAATACCTAAAAATATAAGTATCTCTATTTACATCATCATTTTAAAAGGCATCTATGACAACCCAATGGCTAAAATAATTCTAAGCATGGAAAAACTGAAATCTTTTACTCTTAGATCAGGTACAAGACAAGAATGTCCTCTATCATCCTTCCTATTCAATGCAGTTTTGGAATCATTAGCAACAGCCATTAGACAAGAGGGAGGAACAAGAATAGGTAAAGAAGAAGTTAAATTATCCCTACTTGCAGATGACATGATACTTTACTTGGAAGACCCAAAAAACTAGAATTGATACAGATATTCAGTAAAATAGCAAGACACAAAGTCAATACTCAAAATTCAATAGCATTACTCTACACAAATAACAAACACAGAGAAGGAAGCTATAGAAACAATACTTTTTACAATAGCACCGTGGAAAATGAAATATCTTCGAACTCACTTAACCAAAAAAGTCAAATATCTTTCCAAGGAAAATTACAGTACCCTAAGAAAAGAGATTGTAGAATATTTCAGAAAATAGAAAGATATTCCCTGCTCCTTGATAGGGAGAACCAACATTGTGAAGATGGCCATATTCCAAAAATTATTGTACAGACTCAGTGCAATCCCCATCAAACTGCCACCAACAGGCCTTCCAGACCTAAAAAAATCATTCCTAAAATTTATTTAGAAACAGAAAAGACCTAGAATAGCAAAGGTAATCCTGGCCAAGAAAGACAAGGCAGGAGACATCACAATTCCTGACTTGAAATTATACTACAAAGCTAGTGTGTCATAATCAACATGGTATTGGCAATGAAATAGACCTGAGGATCAATGGAATAGATTAAAAGATGCAGAGACAACTACAAACATACTCAAACACTTGATCTTCTACAAAGGAGCCAAACAAGCTTACTGGAAGAAAGATAGCCTCTTTAACAAATGGTGCTGGAAAACCTGGTTTTCTACATGCTGAAAACTAAAACTTGACCCAGGTCTATCACCATGCACTAAGCTAAAGTCAAAATGGATTAAAGAACTAAACATTGAAACACAAACAATCTCCTGGAAGAGAAAGTAGGAGGAACTCTTGAAGACATAGGGGTTAGCAAAGAGTTCATGAACAAACATGTATTTGCACAGGAAACACTTGAAAGAATTAACAACTGGGACCAACTCTTATTGAAAGTTTTTGCACTTCAAAACAAGTTACCAACAAAGTGAAAAGACAACCCACAAATTTTGAAAAAAATCTTAACTAATAAGCATTCAGACAAAGGTCTGCTCTCAAGAATTTATAATTAACTAAAATACATTAGGGCCCTCAAACTTAAAGACCCAAGCCAGAAATGGGCATCGGAGATGAATACTCACTTCTCAGAGGATGAAATTAAAGAAGCAAATAAATATTTGAAAAAAAATGCTCCACTTTGCTAGCCATCTGTAAAATGCAAGTTAAAACAACACTGAGATACCTTACCATCTCACTCCAGAAAGAAAGACTATTATAAAGAAATCAACCAACAACAAATGTTGGAGAGGATGTGTGGAAAAGGGAACACTTCTCCACTGCTGGTGGGTATGTAGACTGGTGCAACCATTGTGGATATCAGTGTGGAGACTCCTCACAAAACTAGGACTGGAAATCCCATTCAAGCCAGCTATCCCCCTACTGGGAATTTTCCCAGAGGAACCAAAAACATCATATCATAGTAATACATGTGTACCTACATTTATAGCAGCACAGTTTGTGATAGCCAAATCTTGGAAGCAACCAAGATGACTGTCACATGAGGAATGGTTGAAAAAGATTTTATATAATGGAATATTATTCAGCTATAAAGGATGATAAACTTTAAGCATTTATATTGAAGTGGATGCCACTTGAACATATACTCATAAGTGAAATAAACCAGACCTACCTGTGCAAATATCATATAGTCTCCCTAGTATAAGAAATCAAAAGAAGTAATAAAAAAAATAGAAAGGTATAACCCAACTAAAAGGAAAGTGAGAACTTGACAGTTGGACAAAAAGGAGAGGGGTAAGGAGAAAAGCTGGGAAACAGGACAGGGACAAAGCCATACATTGATACACACAGCATGGATAAGGCAAAGATCCTGAGAAACAGTAAGTTTTTGAAAGTAGCAGTTAAATGGCAGGATTCTCAACCTGACTATCTATATACACTGCTACCTGTGAACCAACCTCAAATTTGACTTTGCTATAGCTGAGCAATATGCTATTGTGTTAAAATACAACATCACTACTCCTCAGTTGAAGGGCATTTGGGTTGTTCTAAGACAGCTATGACAAATTGCACTGCTGTAAACATAGACATTGCTGTGGTATGTTTTCAATTATTCTGGAAAAATCCTGAGTAGAGCAATGACTGGTTTGAATGGGACATCCATTATTGAAGATAGCAATGTGTAATAGAAGGGCACACTTGGTATGCCTGCCATTCTGATCTGCTAAACACATACTTCCTGTCACAACATAGCAATTATTACTATAATGTCTCACAAGTATTTTTTTTTATTTTTTGGTAATAAATGAAAAAAAAGACACAAGGAAAAAAATGTTACAAGACTATTCTGCTACAAGGCTGTATATGGTTAGATTTCTAAATTTCTTTGCATGGGGCCGGGGAGATGGCTCAGTGGAATAAGCATTTCCCTGACAAGTGCAAAGGCCTGAGTTCGATCCCCAGTTCCGCCAAAAAAAAAAAAAAAAAAAAAATGCATGTATAAATTTCTTTGTAATAATATGTGTATAGTACTATTTTTTTATTTTTATCCTCATATTCTGTAAGAACTTAAAATTTGATACATCAATACTTGATGGAAAATATCTGTTCCACGTTATGCCTAAGATGATTGATATTTAGACAGACAGGGTAAACTGAACTGCATATGTTGCAGGGTATTAATAAGCCTCTCTTCTGGGGGGTTAAAAACTTAAGTTTGCAGATCAAAAATTGGAGAAATGGAAGGGCTGTAAGTTCAGCCAACATTTTGCCTCTAACCTTTCAAGGTCAGTGAAGACTCAGGACATAGGAGAGTCCTGGAACTCAGTTGTGCCCAAAATTTTCTGATCAAGGAGATTGTGTGATCCCATCTGAATGGGATCAATGATGTATAGTGTGCCTAAGGAGAGTCACATGGACAGAAAACTTTCTCACAGGCTTTTGCACAGAGCGAATTGGTCAAGCTTGGCCAGGACTCATCCACATGGCTGACACTGACAAAGGATCTATAAAGTGAGGAACAGGGTTACAGGATAAACCCTGAGGGAATTTGACTGACCTCATCAGATACAAAAGTTACATTTTTTTGGTTATATAGGTCTTACTTCATCTCAGTCTTAACCATCCAGCAGAAAAGAATAAAAATGAGGCATATAAAATAAAAATATAATAATATGCTGAGATCTAAATGGCTCTAGTCAACAACTTCTTTGGATAATCTGCTACTATTGTGTAATGCTGGACTGGGTTAGAGTGTTTTGGTGAATTCAAGCACCTATAGTAATTGAATGATAATAGAATACCCATCTCTGACAGAACTAAACAAAAAAAGGGGATACAAAGGAAGGACCATTCTGTATTTGTACATACAGAACAGTTAGGATAAATATGCAGCTGCTTTCACATAATTCTATGAGAAGAAAGATTTGCACTGATAGTGTTTGGAAAAGATATCTTGTCTGCTTCTTGTACTATGGATAACCACTGCGAAGATAACAATGGAAAAAGTATTAACTATTGAAACTGTAATATAATTCAGCTTTAAAAAAAAGATAGACATACAGCTACATTCTCTTAATTCATTAAACAGGCATCTGCTATAATAGCGTTCATAAATAGAATATCATGTCTGCACCTTGTACAACAAATGACTAAAAAATATGCGTTGCGTTAATTATTGAATCTGTTCTAATAATTAGATTTGAAACTGTCTCATTGCTATTTGTTCTTCAATAAAATGGTAAAAAGAAAATCAATAATTAAAAATAATAATTAGTCCTTATAAACTAACTAAAAAAAACATTTCAGAGTATGAAACTAAAAATTAGGGGACCGGGGAGATGGCTCAGTAGCATAAGCACTTGCCTGGCAAGCGCAAAGCCCTGAGTTCAATCCCTGGTTCCTCAAAAAAAAAAAAAAAACCTAAAAAAAAAAAATTAATTGTATTTGTACATAGCAATAAGAACAATATAAAAGTAATACTATAAATAAAATTCCATGGCTGAAAAGTTAGATATTCACATCCAAATGCATATCCAAATGTTTATACCAAATGAAAATAGTAGCTCAAAATGATCAAAGATATAAATGAAGAGGCTTTCTGAAATTATTTTAATGAATACAAAATGGAAAAAAATAAAAACAATACAATATTCCATTAAACAAAATAATAGGAATATGACAATTGATGTATTACATAATGTTATCTTCAAATTACTTGTTTAGGGTATTCGTTATATACCTGCAAAATTGGTATCAAAAAAGTGATAAGAAATTAAAAAGGAGAAAATAAATAAAGTTAAAATATTTTGAAAAATAAAGCATTTATGCTGCATTGAACAGACTAGCCAAAATCAGCAGAAAAATTATCCTAGCTATCCTGCATTTACACATAAATATATCTTTTTTCCCTTCTTTCTTTTATCCTTTTCCTCATCCCAGTTTTTCCTTCCCATTGAACAGATTCTTCCCCTTTCACAGTATCTATTGTACTTGCAGATTTTATTATTTCAGGTTTTAAAACTAGTGAGACCGTATGATGCCTGTACATGTGCATACAGTTTGGCTATACAAACTGTAGCTGCATACATTTATCTATAGAAACCTCAAATTTGTCTTTGTTATAGCTGAACTATATGCTATTGTGTTAAAATACAACATCTCTACTCCTCAGTTAAAGGGCATTTGGGTTGTTCTAAGACAGCTATGACGAATTGCACTGCTGTAAACTTAGGTGCACAGATATTGCTGTGGTATGTTTTCAATTATTCTGGAAAAATCCTGAGTAGAGCAATAACTGACTGGTTTGAATGGGACATCCAATCCTAGCTTTTGAGGAGTCTCCATTCTGATTTCCATTGTGATTGTGCCAGTCTGCACTCCGCCAACAATTTTCCCACAGCCTCTCCAGCAATTAATAATTGACTTCTCAATTGTAGCCATTCTTTCTGGCATAAGTTGGAATCTCAGCATTGTTTTAATTTGCACCTCTTGAATGACAAATGATGCTGAGCATTTTTTCATGTATTTATTTGCTAGTTGTGAAGTGTACATTTATCTCAGATACCCATTTTGGGACTGAGTTCTTGAATACTGGATGCCTGATATTTTTTAATTCTTTATATATTTTAGATAAGGGACCTTTGTCTAAGGGGTATAAATTGGCCACAGTTTTTTCCAAATTCATGGGTTTCTCTCTACCCCATTGGTGAATTTTTGATATGCAGAAACTTTTCAAAAAGATGAAATTCAAACTGTTGATTTTTTGAACTATTCCCCCATGCAGTCTGGGTGCTGTTCCTAAGGTACCTACCCCAATGTGTGCAAGATTTCCAGATAATTTTTCCTCCAGTATATTTACTGTGCTAATATCAATATTTAAGTCTTTGATCCATTTTGATTGGAGATTTATGCATGGTGATAGACGTGGGTCTGGTTTTAGCCTTCAACATGTGGAATGCCAGTTTTTCCAGGAACATTTATAAAATAGTCTATCTTTCTTCCAATAAACATGTTTGGTCCCTGTTTAAGGACTAGGTGACTGAGTGTGTTTGTAGTTGTGTCTGCATCTTGTAATCTGTTCTATTGATCCTCGGATCTATTTTTTGCCAATACCATGCTGATTCTAGCACAGTAGTTTTGTAGTATAATTTCAAGTTAGGGAGTGTGATGCCTCCTGCCTTGCCTTTGTTGGCCAGGATTGCTTTTACTACTCTAGACCTCTTCTGGTTTAGATGAATTTTAGAAATGTTTCCTCTAGATCTATGAGGTATATTAATATTTTAATCAGGATTGCAATGAATCTATATAACAATTTTGGGCATATGGCCATTTTCACAATGTTGGTTATTCCTATCAAGGAGTAAGGAATATCTTTCCATTTTTATGAATCTTTGATCTCTTTTTTCAGACTACAATAATTTCCACTGTATAAATCTTATACTTCCTTTGGGAGATTGATTCATAAGTATTTCATTTTTCAGAGTGTCATTGTAAAAGGTGTGGTTCCCTCATTTCTATCTTGGTTGTGTCCATTGTTTGTGTAAGAAATGATATTGATTTTTGTTTCTTGCCAGTTCAGTACACCAGAGGGTGAGGTTGTCATGACTTGTGGTGTGGGAATCAAACTGTGGTCCCCAGCACCTCTCTAAGCTTGCCTAAGCAGGCACTTTAGACTGCTGAGCTATCTCTCCACCCCTTGAATGTTGACTTTTAAATACAAAAAGTTACATTTTTAGTTACATAGATCTTGCTTTAATGTGGTCTTAATGTGAATTGGTCAGAATTTGTGGTCAGAATTTGAATTGGATAAAGTTACAGAAGCAAACATGAGTAAATTTTCAAAATATTTAAACTGGTAGTATGTTCTTGGCATGAGTACAAACAAATAACAAAGTAAGTAATGTTTTAATCAGAATTTAATTTTTAATCAAAAGATAAATATGCTGGAAAGCAAAATGTTTCTCTGCTTAATCTCTAGTTATCATACTATATAAAAAAACAATAAAAAGTGAGATAGATCAAATTTTTTAAAAAGAGGAAAGAAATGGAATAAACTGTTTTTCTAAGGAAGATTCAAAAATATCTAACAAGCATGTGAAAATATTTTGTATATCGGCTACAGGGATAGCCAGTATTTTGGCCCTAGCCCTTCAAGGTCAGTGAGGATTCAATATAAGATAACCTGGGCTAAGACATCCTGTCCCAAATTTTCTGTTTAAGAAGATCATGAGGCCACAGAGGAAAGTGATCAATGGTGTGTAGTGTCCCTAAGGAGAGTCACCTAGAGAGAAAATATCTCACACTTTTATAGAGAGCAAATTGGTCAAGCAATGGCTGTGACTCATCCAGATGGCTGACACTGACAAAAGATCTACAAACTGCTCTACATGGTTTCAGGGTAAATTCTGAAGGGATTTGAATGACCTTGTCAAATACAAAAGTTACATTTTTAGTTACATAGATCTTGCTTTAATGTGGTCTTAATCATCCTGCAGAAAAGTACAACTATGGGTATAAAAAGTAATTCCATGTTAATATGCTGAGTTGTAAAAGGCTCAAGTCAATAACTTCTGATAATTGTCAGTTGTGCTAATAACCCACAACTACTATGGGCTATTGGACTATATTGTGTTATTTTGCTGAATTAAGTACCTACAATATTTGAACTTGCCTCAAGTATGAAAAGGTCCCAGTTGGATTGTGGTGTCGAGTTCAAGCACCTAAGTTAGTTGAATGTCAATGGAGTGCCCACTTTTGACAGGTGTAGACAGAGGAAGGGGTGTAGAAAAAAAAATCATGATGTGTGTGTATGGGATAGATAATGCTGTGCTTCTACATAATTCTATGAGAGGCAAGATCTGCACTAATGGTGGTTGGACAGGATATTATGTCGGCTTCTAGTACTATGGTCATCCACTAGGTCAATAATTACTGAATTTTTGATATAATTCAGGTATAAAAAATAAGATAAGTAAGCAGCTACACTCTTAATTCATTGATAAGAGATATCTGCTAAAATAATATCTGTAAATATAATATCATGTATGCACCTTGTACAATACCAAAACGTTATGAAAACAGTTTGCAATGTATTAATTCATTGAATTTGTATGGTTAAGCTGTCTTAAAACTGTCTGATTGATGTTTGCATTTCAATAAAATAAAAATAAATAAATAAATAAAGTACAGTTTCTGCAATAGCAATGGAACACCCATCTCTAACAAAACTAAAAAAAAAGTGATATAAATGAAAGATCATTTTGTAGTGAAAAAAACATGAATATACAAAGTAAGATGTATATACAGCTACATTCTCTTAGTTCAATGAGAAGAAAGATTTTACTAGTATTGTTTAGATAAGAGATCAAAAGACCATGTCTGCATCTTGTACTGTGAATAACTACTATGAAGAAAACAATATGCAATGTATTACTTATTGCAACTGCCATACCTACCTGTTTTGAAACTATCTCATAGGGCTGGCCAAATAGCTCAGTGGATTAAAGCACCTGCTTAGGCAGAGGCAGCGTCCAGGAGTTCGATCCCTTGGTGCTGGCCCCACTTCAGGAGCATGCTGAGATGGAGTTTGGGACTGGGCATGGTAGCACATGTCTATAATTCCAGTATTTGGGAGGCTGTAAACAGAAGAATCACTGTGAGTCTGATCTATATAGTGAAACCCTGTACACCCTGTACACCCTGTACACCCTGTCCTAAAAGTAAAAGAAAGTGCCTCATTGCTATTTATTTCTCATTAAAATTAATAAAAATAAATAAATAAATATTTTTGTACCTTATCAGCTAGGGAAATCAAAATCAAGTCAAAGCCAAAATTAGACACCATTTCAGAACAGTAAAAAACTGGAGTTAAAGAGGAAGAGAGAGGTGAAGAAGCGTTGAGCATGAAGTGTAGAAGTTGAACATTCATACAGTTTGGTAGAAGTGATTCAATGAATGTGTAAGACGATTGGGTGGTTTGTCAAAAGTCAAACATAAGTCACCGTATGATGCAGTAGTCTTGTTGCTTGGCAATACCTGAATAAATAAAGCAAATATTCAAACAAACACACAAGGATTTATCTGAGCAATATCCATCACAGGCAAAAGTGAAAACAACACAAATGTCTGTCAAAGGATGAATGCAAAGACAAAATATCGTAAAAAACAAATGGGCATATTTCACTATGCTTATTGAAAGCCATAAATAGATTATTACTATATGATCTGCAAGAAATACAAAAAACTACTAAAACTACAGAAACAGACAGAAGATTCATGGTTGCCAGGAAGTAGAGAAAAACCGTTTCATGGATCTGAAGTTTCCATTGACCATGATAGAAAGGTTTTGGAGCAAGACGGAGGTGCCCATAACATACTGTAATTGTGCCAAATGATGTTGATTTTTTTAGTGAATTTTACATGTAAATTTCACCACTAAAATGTACATGGCATGAGAAAAGCAGCTTAAATTACACCTTGGGGAAAGAGTTGATCTATGTAATGTCACTGACAGCTTATTAAAAAAATAGTTTAGAATATTTCTAAACCCTAAGTATTTGCACAGTTTGGATATAGTATGTGCCTTTATAGAGAAACAAAAACAAATACCGATCTTTCTTTTGCACATCCTTGATTATACTGTGCTTTGAAACAACACCTCACTGTTACAGGGACAATATTTCTTGCTTCTGTACTTGTGAGCTAGTAGTTCCCTTCAAGTAGTCTTCATGTCATCATTCTCCTGGCACTGGGACCTTAGGGAAAGCTCCTATTTACATCTCCTGGCAAACAGAAAACAGCAATGGTGGCACCAGTACATGCTTTTAAGATCAGATTCCTTAGAACATATAGCACAATCATTGCAGCCTCCTGACCAAACCAACTCATAGATGCAAGAGTAATGTCAACAGTGTGTCCCTAAAAGAAGCAAGCATATCAAAGATGACCATCAGAGATGATATACGTCCTCTTACAAGTACATGCATTAACTTATTTTCATAGAATCCACCACTTTACAGGGCAAGTTGTAGGAAGAATGGAGAACTCACTCTCGCCATGTAGAGAAGATATCTCTAGGTACAAAGGCAGGGACGTTTTTTCTGCAGGCTGATATTCTTAAATAGTCCTCTACGAATACAACTATTTGTTTTTTCCATCAGAAGACTTTCCTAACATTATCAAAGTTATAAAATCTGATTGATAGAAAACATGACATTCTATCATTGTTATGATTTTCTTCTTTTGGTTATGGAAAAACACGTTTTGCTCATTAACTATGTCTCCTAATCTGTGGGTGCTACCTATTCTGGTAAATTAAACAAAATGTTAGTGTAAGAAGAAAAAGTGTTAAAATTCTTTTTTATCTGTCAAAGCCAGACAGAAGGTTTAGCTCGTCTGGCAAAAGCCATGATCTGGATGTAGGCTTTTGCCTGACACATTGCATGCCATAATTTATTCTCTCAATTTAAGTTAATATACTTTCAAGTATCACCTTGGGAAATGCTTGTATATTATAAAATAGAAAGAACTTATGCTAGAAAAAAGGTTAAGCTCTACAGAGTTTTAAATATTAAGTCTTTGTCCTATGGTATTATGGCTGAAATTTCAAATATGTCCTGATTTTAGACTAGCCTGTTTTATCTGAAAATAATATGGACCATTGAGTAGCACCCTTCCCCAAATTATTTCATACTATTTCCTTTGCATTTAGCAAACTTATAGAATCTTGTTTTGGGTACCAAAAATCAAATCAGGTTCTCACATTTGCTTGGAAGGATCTGCACCACTAAGAGCTTGGCATAGAATATTACTTTTGAGAGATACTACAGAGGAAGAAGTTATAGATGAAGGGTGTGGCCTAATTTGTAAATTACTGAATGCTACCCTCAAAGAATGGCTTGTTAACTCTGTGGGATTGGCAACTGAACAAATCTCCCTAGTCTTGATTTCCATATACATAGCAAAGATTATTTTAATATACAAACTATGGAGTCATTATTACATAAGTTTGTAACTGTAGAATTCTATACTGAGTACACAATACACACAACAATAAATTTCAGTTATACTTTAATAGCTATATAAACACTTCAAGACTCTGGAAAATTCTGTAGTAAAGAAACTCATTTAGCTTTATTCATTAGATTTTTTCAAACCCTTGGCATCAGAGCAACTTCTTTGCTTTTTTTTTTTTTTTTTTGATTTTTACCCAAATTTTTGAAATTTGGGGACACTATATGTTACTTTTTACCTAGAGCTTAAAACAAGGTCTAAAAAGGAAAGCCATATTAATATGCTGAGCTGTAAAAGGCTCAAGTCAAAAACTTCTAACACTGCCAGTCCTATGGATAATCCACTGCTATTATGGACTACGGGACTATATTGGATTATTTTGCTGAATTCGTATACCTATAATATTTAAATGACAATGAATGCTTTTCTCTGACAAAACTAAACAGAAGAAGGAGATACAAATGAAGGATCATTTTGTATCTGTATATACAAAATAGTTATGATAGATATACAGCTCCTTTCTCTTAATTCAATAAGAAGAAAGATTTGTACTAACAGTGTTTGCAGACAGGATATCATGTCTGCATCTTGTACTATGAATAACCACTATGAAGACAATAATATGCATTGTCTTAATTATTGAAACTGTCCTATTAATAGGTTTTGAAACCATCTCATGGCTATTTGTTTCTCAGTAAAAGTAATAAATAAATAAAAAAAAGAATGCCAAGCTCTAGGAAGACTGGGGCAAGAGAATGACCATGCTGACAAGGAATAAGAGAGTCGTACTGTTCTCTTACCTCAGTTTTACACATGCAGACTAAGAAACATTTCCCATTCTGTTGAGCTGAACCTCAGCACAACACTTCCTCTGTCTGAACACAGTGACAAACTCCATGATTATCTACCTGCTGTGGCATGGTCGAAGACAAAATGTAGAAGAAGTAATGTAGAAGTAAGAAATAGTAGAAGTAAAATGCTATATTTTCCATGTTACTTTTATTGAACAAACAAGTAATTTTTCTGTTAAATCAGAAACTTGTTAGATTTCAAGAGGAGAAAGTCAGATTTGTTTTTGCTTATAAGGAAAGCACAGTCTTTTTTCTTGAAGAATATGGCTCAATTTTCCTTTATTTAGAATCAAGGGTAGTATTAAACCTATTATCTATTTACTTGATATTAATAACTATGTTATAGGAATTCTTGGGTATACGAGCCCTCTCCCTGGTTTTATTACTAAAATGACAAACAGTGATAGTTTCAAAAACAGGATATATATTTCCCTTCACAAAAAAGGGAACTGTAGAAGGATCTACCCGTCAATATCCTAACACTTCCTGGCTAATGAAGCTAACCTGATACCGAGAGGCTTTCCTGTCTCCTGCAACAACAGCAATAATTGGCAGTCTTTTGATTCTTTGAGGCAAATACAGTACCCTAGAGAAAGAAAATTTAAAAAGCAAATTTCTGCTTCACCAGAAAACAGATGAAATGCAATTTCTTTTTAATAAACTATTTTAATTCAACTACGGTATAAAATATCTAGGAAGAATTTTTTTTTCATTTCGAATAGATTAATTAGATCTCAATAGATTAAAATTTTAATCTATAAACCTAAATTCAAGATCCATTAAGCTTTTCAATCCAGAAAACTATCTGCACCCCATAGTCCTTAAAGATCAACATACACAATGATAACTTTGTACTTCAAAATTGTGGACTGGATTAATTTTAATTTGATGGAAGATATTTATTACTTCACAGGATAAAGCATATGTTTTCCTAATGAAATGTACATAGTTTCTACTGTTGAAAGTCACACTTGATTTAGGATTTTCAATCATTAATAGAAGATATAAGGTATTTCACACAACATATATGTTCTGTCCTTTCTGCTTCCTTAGTACTGTGGCTCTCCTTTCCTCTCCTTTTCTATCCTACTGACTGAGTTCAAGTCTCCCTCTTTCCTTTCAGCAGCCTCCAAATGGTTCTCTGGACCTCTGCCTTTCCTTCATTCAGACCAGGACTTCGGTCCAGCTCAGTCACAGCTCCTACAAGAAGCTCCCTCTAGCATCCCAACCATACACGATGCTATTTGGTGGTTTCTACCAAACAGAACAATATTATTCTGCTGAACAAGAAGCTAAGGCCTCTTTTTGGCTATTTTTGAATTTTCAGCAGACTGAAAAGGAAGTGACAGTGTTGTTAATGATTGATCCAGAAGACAGTGGGGGAACTGGGTATACATAGGAATATATGGGCAGTGCAGGAAAGCCTTTAGGGCTGCTCCTAGTAACACCATGCCTCGTTATGAAGGTCAGTGGGAGACTGCATTGACCCAACCCAGGCAGAATAATCATGGCTCACAACTTCTCAGAATGAAGGTGTGGTTCATCCCACCAGGATAGGAACTAAGACCCACGGAGATGCTCCCTGAAGGTCCAGACCATTACACAATGACAAGGGAAGAGTAAGCATCAACTAATGAACATTTTTTTTGCCTTCCATTCTAAGAAAAGAATTACTATATTGTACACAGAACAGTTATATGATGCTGAGTATAATTATGAGCTTCATATTTTATTTGGAGATTAAAATGGTTTAAGTAGATGTATCTGATTGTTAAATTGACAAGTCAGGGATAATAACCATTGATTATAGATGCAAGTGCATTACAAAACACCTAGTGCAGTTTGGAGGTGGATGTAGATGTTTGACATATAGACCAGCAAACTGAGGAATAATAGCTACGACTACAATGAGGAGAAACAACCAATAGGCTTGTAGCCTAGATGGAATAAAAAGAAAGAAAAAAAGCATTTGTGTTTTGAAGAGCTCCAGCCTTCCTAATCCAGTCTAGCCTTTGTGGCTGTTGTCCTTGGATAGTGTCTTCATGTTAATACTTTCTTCAGCTGTCCTATATAGAGACAGTGGGGACCCACCCAAGAGCTTTAAGGTTGTGGTTTTGGGGCTGAGGCTACTGCTTGTTCCATGGCTTGAATCATGCCTGAACTTTTGCTGGGTTCCCCTGCCTCCAATCCTATAAGCTCACCTCACAAGTCCTCTTGCCTAAGCACTGTACATTTCCTATTGTTTTTTTTTTCCTCTAGAGAAGCCCAATACTAGCATTTACATTATGATGAGCTAAATATCTTCAACTTTGTTCTAATGTTTTTTCTCAGAAGCAAGAAGAGAATTTTCCAAAGCCTAATCTACATATTCTTTCAGAGCTAAGCTTAGATGATGGACAAAAGAGCCCCAGTACCTACCTTGGGTCCACCCAAACACCCAGACTAGGAATGGCAGGGGTGCCTGTGAGAACAGGGAAGAGTTTTCCTTCATTGTGCCCCAGAGACCCTGAGCACAAGGGCATGGACTTTGCATACTAGTAGCTACATATGGGCAGCAGTAGATTTTTATTAATTTTTTGAGAAATAAATAGCAATGAGACAGTTTCAAAACATGTTAGTGGGACAGTTACAATAATTACTACAATTGCATGTCTTCGTAGTAGGAGATGCAGACGTGATATCCTGTCCAAACCCTATTGGCACAAATCTTTCTTCTCATTGAATTAAGAGAAAGCATCTGTATATCTAACTATTTTGTATATACAGATACAAAATGGCCCTTCATTTATACCCCACTCTTTGGCAGCAGTACTTTTAAAGTACAAGTCTTTCCTGACTTTTGATACTTTAAAAATATACATCAAGTCCACTGCAAAGTGCGACATAGGCCACATTAAGCTTGCTGGCTTCTGTGTCTACACTGAGAAGCTTGGAGTAGGCTCTTGCCACCTACCACATCAGACTGCTGGGAAATTGGGCAAATAATGGGACTTCCCTAGTACAACACTCCTTAGCGTAAGGCAAGTGCCCATTAGTGATAGCTAATTTTTATTTAAGTGATGTTAAACTTCTGGAGAGTAGAAAGTAAAATAGTAAGGGAAAGATAAATGTCTTTATTATTGCTCCATGCTACATAATAAATTATTTTCTGTGATGCCTCTATGACCAAATTACCACTTATTCTAAAGACATCAGTCATGTTAGATTAGAGGTTCACCTTATGCTATTAACTATTTCAAATTAACGAATTACATTTTCAACAACCCTATTGCCAAATAAGGTCACAATTCCCATCAATCTGAATTAGTGATATTTTGCCATACAAATTTCCATTTCTTATGCAGAGAAGCAGCTGTAGTAATGCGGTTATTACTTTTAAAAGACACGAAACAATTACTGTAATTATGGTCACTACCATGTATTAAGCCCTAGTTATGTTTCAGAAAACAAGAGCTAAGCACTTTATGTGCCTTGTTTTACAAGTCTCACAATAGGCATGAACAACGCTTTATTGCATACTTACTTTACAGAGGCTTCGTGCTGCTATATGATCGCTCCAGGTCAGAATGCAAAGGAGGAATGGAGACTCAAACACAGACAGAATCTCTGAATTTTGAAAACGACCAACACACTATTGTACTCAGTGAGCTACAGGGAATAAGGAAAGATCCATAAGCAGAATATTTCATGAAGAGGGTGATAAATATATATATACAAGATTATATATATATATATATATATATATATATATATATATATATATATATATAATCACTACTATGGGTTCTTGCACTGTTTATTTCTTTATCCTTTTTCATGTGTAATACAAAGATATGAAGATGAGAGAAATGAGAACATAGTTAAAAGATCCAATTCACCAAATTCCTTTCCCTGTTTGCATGAGAGACTTGGAGAGAAGCTTTGAGTCTGGGAATAATTATTGAACTGATTTGGTTGCAAGTTTAGATATTTCTTCTTTAGATGAGAACTTAAGCTCCATGGAAAGCCTGTGATTAAGAAAAGGTACTCTGCTTCTAGTTCATTTGGCTGGCCCTCTAATTTGAATTGAGATATGTTTGGATCAGATGCATCAAATCAGGAGAGACTGACCCCTGGGATCGCCCATGTGAAAATAATGTTCCCTCATTTAGACAGTCATCCCTCTTCCTAGCTTGATGATCGATGAATTTTGTCCTATTTCAAACTCTACGAAAAGGTGATGTGAAGCTTCTGCTCATAAACTCCACCAATGCATTATACTCTCTGCTGTCTACTGAAATAAACCTCCTTTACTTTCCTGACAAGGAGCTTCTTTAGGAACCAGAAACATAACAAGTAGGGAGCAAGGTGATCTTGAATTCTCTTAGCTGAAACTATTCTTGAATGATGAAGAAAGATCCTAAAAGATAGAATTGTCCCTGAGGAGACTTTCGTGTATGATTTTTTAAAGTGCAAAAATATGTCAGGATGCAAAGCGAAAATCCATAAATTAGAAGTTGATCTACAAACCAATAACAAATTTAGTGAAAAAAGAAACCATATAAACAATTCTATCCACAATATCTTATAAAATAAAATAAAACAAAGTAAAATGCCTTGGAGTAAACCTAAACAAAGAGGTAAAAGACGTGTGCAATAGAAATCACAAAATAATGAAGAAAGAGATTGAAAAAAGAACCTAGAATTTAGAAAGATCCTCTATGCTCAAGGGTGAGCAGAATTAAAATTGTTCAAATAGTCATATTATCAAAGGCAACGTGTAGATTAAATGTGGTTCCCCTGAAAGTACTGATTACATTCTTTAAAGAACTAGGGAAAGAGAATCATACATTAATATGGAGAAACAAAAGACAGAGATTATTGAGCAGAAAAAGGAATGCAGGAGTCTCTGCAACAACATTTTTAATATATCCTGCAAAGCCACAGTAACAGATGGCACTGGCATCAAACACACAGACCAAAGAAACTGAATGAAAGACAGAAACACATGTGGAGCTAGCCTCCTGATTTTTGACAAGGGTGCCACAAACATATGCAGAAAAAAATAGAATCTTTAACAATGGTGCTAGGAATACTGGATATTTATATGTAGAAGACTGAAAACAAAGACCTATCTTCACTTGGGTAAAAAAAAAAAAAAACTCAAAATCTATCAAATTACAAGCCCTGACACTCTGAAACTGGAAAAGACAACATATGGAAATCCTTATGTTTCCTTATTAGGAAACAATAACTTCCCTAATGAAATTCCAATAGCTCCAGAAATAATGGTAGTCTACAAATGGGGCAGCAACAAATTGAAAGGCTACATGGCAAAGGAAACAACAGAATGAATGAGGTCTTTCAAAATGGATGAAATCCTTACCAACTACTTTTCTAACAGAGGAGGAAAGTGCAAAAAATATTAAAGAACTCAATAGCCTCAACACCAGAATAAGTCATCCAGTCAACATACAGATAAATTAGCTAAATACACACTTCTCAAAGGAAGTTGAATAGCCAAATATGATATGAAAATCTGTGCAACACATTTAGAAGATGCTAATCAAAATTATATCGAGATCTAACCTCGTGACTGTCAGAATGGCTATCATTAAGAACAGCCTGAGACCAAATGTTAAGTGAAATTTGATGCATACAATTACATATCATATGGTTTCCTCTTGTCTGAAAACCCAAAACATAAAGAGAAAAATGAAAGACAGAAGAAAGGAAGTAAGGAGGTAGATCTTTTTCAAATGGAGTAGTCTGTTGGAGGACGGGGAGAGAAAAGAGTGGAAGAAAAGTTGATGTGTGCTATGCACATGCACCAACTCCCTGCATAGAATGTGATCATTGTGTACTGCAAACACATATTAATAACAATAAGAAGTAAAGAAATAATAAAAATCAGTAAATGTGGGCAAGAATACAAAGAAAAGTAAATCTTTATACATTATTGTTGGAAATATAGGGGCCAGTGAGATAGCTCAGAGGACTAAAGCACCTGCTTAGGCAAACTTAGGCAGGTACAAGGGACTATAGTTCAATCCCCTACACCGTATGCCACACCAGCCCCACCACTAATTATGTAAGAAAGGAAAAGTTTTTTAACATTGTGAGCAGTTGGTTCCAAGTGGCATGGCAGCACCACCAGGGGGAGGGGCACACACTGGGCTCTAACTTCATAAGCTATAATTTCATAATTGGGCCAACTTACCCAAGAAGAATGTATTATATTGTGATCAACCTTTCATGACTTTCAGATTTATTTGGTAATATTAATTGGCTCCATCCAGATTTTTGCTAATTTCTCTGGTGTTTTTAACTGTCACCTTTCAGATAAGTTGAATTAATTTGTTTGTTTTCACATATGGGTCATATCAGGTTAAGGCAGGCTATGTATGGCTTCCTCTTCCAAAAAATAGGACACAGGTTTCTGGCAGTATGATCAAAATTCAATTGCAAAAATAAAAGGGAGACTAATGATAATTGTCGGCTACACTGCTAACTCATTATTGTTATGGACTATTGGACTATCTAGAGCTAAATCACTGTATACAGGTAGCAAAATCCTTAGTGCGCCGTCAAGTAGGAAAAGTTCTTCTCAATAGTTCTCCAAACATAGTTTCTCCAACTGCAATGGAGCAACCATCATCCGCACAGCAAAACAAAAAAGGAGACATGTTGGGAGAAGCTAACGCTGGAAACTGATCCTATGCGGGAAGGCAGAATGAGGCCTCACTGCCTAAAGAAGTGGAGGTGCCTCAGTCTTGAGAAAAACATCCCACCTGGACATGGTGGGCTATTAGTTGCTAGGCAACCTTGTGTCTTGTAACTTTCCAAAGGTAGAAATAAAAATCTCTCTTGTTTACTTCTCTCTCTTGCTGGGACAAAATACCCAGCATGCAAAATTAAGGAAGGAAAGGTTTATTTAACTCAAGGTTAGTGGAGGTTTCAGCCCAGACTCAGCTGGTTCTGAGGCAGAGTGGCACATGGCAGAGGGCAGCAGTTCATGGTGGTGGGAAAACAGCAGAGAGCAAAGGAGTGAGCAGTAGCTGCAGCCTATAGAAAGATACTCTGCCTTCCCCTATTGTGTTCAGACTACTGTCCCCAGGGTGGGTGTAGCACTCATGCCCATAATCCAATTATTATCTCATGGATTAGTTATAAAGTCTAGAAGCCAGCCACAATGACTGTATGAAGTGTTGGAGGACACCTAGAAACAAACCATAATGTTCCAACCCTGGCCCCTAAAGACTCATACATATACCTTTATGCAAAAGGCATTTTAGTGGATCTCAAAGAGTTCCCTAACAGTTTCAGTGTTGCTGAAAAGTCCAAGTCACAAGTATCCTCCAAGATCTAAGACAAACTCCTAGCTGTGAGCCCCTCTACGGAAGAAAAGTGGAACACTTCAATATTCAACGGCACAAGAAAAATATTATCATTTCCAAAACATACAAACAGCAAGACACAAAGCATTGGGTCAAAGCAATTCCAAAATCCATAAGTCAAACTAAGTCCAGTTGTTCCATGTAGAACATCTGAAGAAATCTGTGGTTACACTTCTCTGTCACTCTTTGTGGCTGCAACCATGGCTTCTCTCTTAGGCTGGCTTTGCTCCCTCCATGAAACTTTTCTTAGATGATCCACTTTCCTGTATTTTTCGAACTTCTGGGGTTTCCTCTGCAAGTTAGGCTTCTCATTCTCTCCTTCACACACTGCTGTTTTAGGGACACAAGGACTGGCTTCTCATGCCTTCTGAAGTCAAGGTGGAAGCCTTCTTAACCTCAGAACTCTCAAATTCTGCGTGCATCTAAAACCACCATCATATGAATGGTGCCAGGGTCTGCTGCCAGCTGGAGCAGTAGCCAGGATTTCTTCTGTCTTGCCCCTAGTGTTGAGTGCCTAGATTGCTGAACACTCTGACCCTGATTCTGAGGAACAAATTCTCTATGCTGCTACCATTCTAAAATCTGGTGTAGCTGCCACTGCCACTCTAGAACATAGTGCTTTCTTCTGAAAGAAAAGTCTTTCACTTTTTCAGGTTTGAGGCTGCATCCCCTGCCTCCTGTGATGTCCACAGACCATCCTTTATATTCTCTTATTCCTCCACAGCAATGAAGATCTGTTTGCTCTATCTTTGCAATCCAAAGCTTTATTGGCACTTGCTTTTTGATCAAACTCACAACATTTTGAACCATTCTTCTCAGTTCTTTGCTCTTGATTCTCAACATAAATTCTTGTTATATAGGTCTTGCTTTGTCTTGGTCTTAATCATCCAGCAGAAAAGAGTAGAAATGAGGCATGAAAAGTGAAGCCATGTTAATACGCTGAGCTGTGGAAGGCTCAAATCAACAGCTTTGAACATTGCTAGTCCTGTGTATAACCCACTACTATTGTAGACTACTGAATTATATCAGAATATTTTGCTAAATTCATGCACCTACAACATTTGGATGGCAATAGAATACTGATCTCTGACAAAACTAAACAAAAAATGAGATATAAATAAAGGAACATTTTGTATCTGTATATAAAAAATAGTTAGGATAGATATATAGCTACTTTCTCTTCATTCAATAAGAAGAAAAATATGTACCAATAGTGTCAGACAGGATATAATGTGTGCATCCTGCACTATGTATGACTAGCACAAAGACAACAATATGCAGTGTATTAATTGTAACATTCCTACCAACCTGTTTTGAAGATGTCTCTTTGCATTTCTTTTCTCAATAAAATTAATAAAAGAAAAGAAAATGCAAACACATGATGAGAGCAGGAGCCCAAATGCCCATCAACTGATAAATGAGTTAATAAAGATGTAATTTTTATACAATGAAGTACTGTTTTACAGTAAAGATGGATAAAATAGAGTATTTCTACCTAAATGCTGAACCTTGAGGCCATACTCTTAAATGAAATAAATCAGATGCTCATGTTCTAATACTGCATTGTCCCTCTGGTGTAAGAAACCAAAAGTATAAGCAACAAAATGTAAAACAGATATTATGAAATAGGAAGAAAATGTTGAAATTGGAAGGTGAACTATGGAGGAGAGGAAAAGGAAGGAAAAAGAATAAAAAGAATGAATTAATAGAAACAAAGCTTTTATAAATAAGGAGAGGAACAGGGCTTGAAGAAAGGGTAGGGAAATGGGTTAAAAAATAATCAATTTACATCATATAAAGTTACAAGATCCTTGTAATGAATGTGATCATTATGTATACCTAAAATGTACCAATAAACAATTTTGAAAGAAAAATAAAATTTTAAAAAAGCCCTATCAATGGCCATGCCACTGCCTCAACATTTGACTGCCCTGAAATGTCTTTTGCAAGATTAATCAGCCTTCCATGCTTAATCTGAGTTTCAGGCAAAGTCTCTGGACACGAGCAAAATGCAGACACACTTTCTGCCAAGACATAAATCATGTGGAGTCAAACAAGGAATGCAGTCCTTCTCGGAATAAACTTCCCCAGCCTGGTCATTGGGCAGGATTTCTATGAGCCTGCTGTGCTGAGTTCTGGCAAGAATCTCACATACAGAATAGTTAAAGGTGTTCCAACACTTCTCTTTCAGACGACACCCCTGAACCTTTCTGATCTCTTCCCATAAGCCATTCCCAAAGGCCCTTGAACCGTGTGGTCAGGTATCATCACAGCAATGACCCCATCTGTCAGTACCAGATTCTGCCTTGATTACTTTTCTCTCATTGCTGGGACAAATACCTGATACCCAAAATTAAGGAAGAAAAGTTTTGTTTAGTCCATACTCAGCTGGCTCCAAGTCAGAAGGGCACGTAGCAGAAGGCAGCTGTTCGTAGCAGTGAAAAACAGCCAACAGTAAAAAGAGGAACAGCAGCTTCAGCCACTAGCAATCCTCCCTTCCCGGTATTGTCTTCATGCTTTTTGCCCCAGGGTAGGTGTAGTATTCATACTCATAATCCCAGCATTGGGTCATGAATTATTCACAAATTCTAGAAGTCTGCCCCAATGATTTCATATGCTTTCAGGGGACAACTAGACACAAATCATAACAACATCCCTATGGTTGTTCTGGGGGCCTTGGTCTATCAGGCTTGGTCCACCACCAGAACTCAGCTATTGCGTCTTGTCTTTATTTTCTGAATCCTCTTGCCATTTTCTCCTGGAGATCACTGAGAAACCAACAATCCCTACAAGCTAGAGTGACTGAAAACAATTTATCCAAATACTTAATATTTGAAAGGATTATTATCAGCAAAATAATAAGGAAATCAGTTTGAGATAAGTAGACAACAGTTGCAATGGGCAAGAACAACGTTTTTTTCTGGGATGCTACAAAACTCAGCCTTAACAGAAGTGAGTGGTATCCTGCTCTGCTCAGCCTTGAGTAGGATTTTATTTTTATGAAGTTAGAAAGGGAGGAACTAAAATTGAAACACCCTCGCTTGAAATGGTTGATTTTGAGTTCTCAATAAATCGTTATACTCACTTTCCTAGTTTAGACAAAAATAAATCCAATTACTTATAAAAGGAGGGAATCATAACAAATTAACCCTTATAAAACAGTGTGAGAGCAATTATAGTAAAATTAAGGTGTAGTGTAAGCAGAAATTTTTTTTATGTCCTTATGGAGATGATTAGCAAAACTGATTTTACTTCCATACTAAAAGACAACGAAATGAATACATTACATCACTGAAACAAAGTTTTTTATAGTCATGTACTTGCTAATAGATCACACAATACGTGCTTGCTGAGCTTCAGCCCCAAGTGACAAGTAATTGCCTATGGTCTGTTAGTGCACATGAATGCAAAAGATGAAAATGGTATTTTAAAAAAATTTATTGCATTAATTTTAACAAAAAATATTGAGACATAATTCCTTCTCCATCAAATGAACTTTTAAGAAAATGTGCCTATTTGGAAAGCGACACACAGTAAAGAATTGCTTACTAAGTGGCTAATTTTTGATTCTTAGCATTTGTACAACTGTAAATCATTGTGACTGATTATCTTTAGATAGCTCTGTGATAGAAATATTTTAATGTGGAAAATGTATTTCCCACAGTGATCCTTTTTGGTGTAATGGGCATGAGGAGGTAAGTTATGAATTAAAGAACGTAGAGAAACACTTCTAGCATTAAAACACTGTGCCAATATGTTCTAATGCAAAATAAATGCAGCTCTTTTATATTGTTTTCTGCATAATTGAGAAGTATTAAAAAAACAGATTCTAAGAATTCTCGGTATACTTCGCTGCATCTCAGTAAGCTTTGCTTACCGAAGCATAACACCAGTGTTAGTGGTCCTAGAGTTAATCCCTCGATTGTGGAAGAATTAGAACATTTCTATTCTACCAAGAGGTCAGTCAGTTAGTGATAAGTGAGCAGAGAAGTATTCCTCTAGCTGATTCATTTTATTTCTATGGAACTTGATTTCAACATTAAGAAAGGAATTCTTGTAAGAAAGAAAGAGAAATGAAAGGCTTGCACATCATTTAAAGGGAATTAATCATAAAGAAATGAAATAGTCCCATTCTTTCAAATGTATAGAATTTAATAGAAATGCAAAACACAACTATTTCCATGCAATTTCTTCAGGGTCTACATAGTAATACATAAAATATAGTTAAATAGTTAAACATGGAAATGTTTTCCAAGCAGAGCCAGGCAGATAGCTTGGTGGACTAAGTGCCTGCCTGGCAAGCTCAAGGACCCAGATTACATCTCGGTTACCATACGCTATGCCTGCCCCAGGGCTCAGGAGGTGCCCTGCTGGCCACCGAAACCTAGAGTGGTGGTGCACACCTGTAGTCCCAGTGCTGGAGAGGCTGGGACAGCAGGATCACCGCCAGTCGGAGCCATGAAAGAATCTATACCAAATGAATTGGTCAGTCAATCAATCCAATGTTTCCCATGCAAATATTACAGATTCTATGTGGCAGTCTTGGCTGCTTGGCTGATAAATTATAGACAATCTTGTCACATCATTATGTAATTGCCTCATAGAGTTTAGTGCAAAGTAAATGTTTAACATGCAAGATTTGATTAAAATTTTAAAATAAGATTCAATGTTTAAAAAGAAGTGGTGGTGGAAAATAATGTGTGTATCTGATTCATTATAAATTCTACATAACCTACATTAAATAAGTGTATAAACACTGTTAAATAAATCCTTTTCTTACGTTCATTTGTTTTTTTTGTTGAATCGGACTCAAATCAATATTTAAGTAAAAACTTCACAAAAGAATATTATGTAGAAGAAAGGTTACAACCAACTTGACATTATCTGGGTTCACCTGCCTTTTTCTTCTCTAATTTCATCATTTTACTTTTGGATTTCCACATGCCGAAGCAGAAGTCCGGCAAGCCAACAGGGTCAGCTTTCTCAGAAACACTGACTAGAAAAGAGATCTGTAACTCAGGTGTGTAGAAAATTTTCAGTAATAAACTTGCATTGTTGCACATTGACTATTTGTACATGATAGGAGGGAGACACCTAGATAGTGTCAGAAGGGCTAAGAAGAATCACATGGATGGAGGAAGGGAAAATAGAAGGAACTTTTTTGCAGCCATTAGTTAAACTTCATATAGTTTCACAATTCCTTACCACAACTCCATGCCTGGAAAATTATAGAAAATAAAATTTCCAAATTTTATATTAGACAGAAAAATGTGACCTTAGTAACTGGAAGTTTTTACCCCATTTAATGTGAATATTTAAAATTTCTCAGAGGAAATATTAATAAGTGTAATTAGAACACATACACTTTGTTTGCCTGCTTTTAAATTAGCAAGAATTCATTCCCACTGTTAAAATCAAGTCCCACAGAAACAAAATGAATTAACTGGAAGGATATAGCTTGCCTCTTCATTGTCATGAAATGAGTGGAGTAAGGCTCTAGACCTGGATTGCAACACTATATAGTATAATTGCTACAGTTTAGATCTCAGTTTCTCCCAAAGTCTCATGTGTTCAGAGTTGCAGCATCTGTAACATGATTGGCCGTGGGGGTATCACTTTCATCAGTGAATTAAACTGCTGAAGAACCCATAGCTTTGTGCTGCTAGGAGGTAGAGGAGGCAGTCACTGGACTGTGACAGGGAATGCTGTATTGTCATTCTCACTCCTCTGTTCTCTTGTTTCCTGGCTGCTCTGACTTGAGCACCTTTCTACAGCTGGGTCCTTTCACTAATTCTGTTTCTACCTTGGAACCCGCTGACTATGGACAAGACTTTTAGAAACTGTGAGATGGCATGTACCCCTTCTCCTTTAATTTGGAGGTATTGGGTAGACTTCCACAGAGACAGGAAAGTGATTAACTCAATGATATCATTGCTATCAGGTCACCTATTTAGAATACTAAAATGGAAAAACTCAGATTCTGAAATATTGAAATATTTCTGGCTGCACACTTTTTAAACAAAGAATTGTAAACCTCTATGTGACAATGTCAATGAAACACCATCCTGGTAAGAGGCTTATTTTCATGAGATAGTGGTGGGAAAGGGGTGTTAGATGACAGAGAATAATACTTATGATAATTTCCATTAGTGATCATGCTGTGTCAGAAAATGCTGGTCTTCTAGAGATGGAATGATCAAAGCACTCACTGAAATAATGTTTAGGAATAATCCTGAAGGAAATCAAAACCCCTACACGAATCCAATAAATGGGAGTCTAATATTCCAAGCAGAGAAAGTACCCAGTAATGTTGCAAAGATGAGATCAAGTTTGACAAGTAAAAACTGGAAGCAAAACATGGAGCACAGTGAACAGGGAGAGAGGTGACAACACTGCTCCCACAGACTGCAGAGATGGTGCTGTGGCCATGGAGCTCAGGGCAGAGAAGCTGTTCTTAAAACTAGTTAAATGTATTGGTATACTGCAGGTATACATAAGGATAGCATTCATCATTGGGAATTTACCTGAACTGGACAGATTGTAGCTCTTCTTTATTTCATGTTCTTCACCCCTTCCTTCAACATTTGTTCATCTCCTGCTTTGGTAATTGTCTCAAGGCCATAGATTAAGAATGTGAATCAGTGTTTTGACAGTTCATTAACAAATATCTTAATGGATTACATAGGAGGAGCCAATTATTGAATTGGGTCTTTTAATTTGGGAGGGGTATTGTGTTTGTTTGTGTTTGTTTTTCTTTGACAAGTGCTTGCTTTCACTGGGGGAAAATATCCCATTAATAAGTGGTGCTGGAAAGACTGGCTTTTCCTCTTCCAAAGACTAACATTAGACTCATGTCTCTCAATTAGCACTAAGTTAAAACCAAAATAGATTAGATATATAAATACTAAAGCAAATGCATTCAATTTTCTGGAAGAGAGAACAGGTAGACCCCCTGAAGACATAGGTGTAGGTAAGATTTTAGGACCAAAATCCACATTGCACAGAAAATGTTACAAAGAATCAATAACTGGGATCTCATTGTAGTGAAAAGCTCTTGTGCAGCAGAAGAAATCAGTAACAGAATGAAGAGATAACACAGAGAGTGTGAAAAAGGTTTTGTGCAACGTTCTTCAGACTATCTAGAATATATAAATAACTCAAAAATATTATACCTTCCAAATTTAAATACTCAGTCCACAAATAAGCATGTGAAACGAATACACACAAGATGAAGAACTACAAATAGTGAAGAAGTTGGGTTTTTATATTAAGTGCATTGAAAAATAATAAAAGTCTGATTAAGGAGATGACAAGAATGACTGTATTTTTCAATTTAAAGCATATCCTTGGCTGATTTGTTAAGAATGGACTGAAAGGAAGCAAAAATAGAAAACAAGGCCAGTTTGGAGGGCTTTTCTATAAAAAGAGAGAATGGTTGGTAATTGTATCAAGGCTATAGCCTAATGATGCAAATCAGTGTTTTGAAGTTTCATTAACAAAATATCTTAATGGATTACATAGGAGGAGATAGGATATGTAACAGTGAGATGAATGGGATAATTATTGCACAAAATTGTGAACTCCACTTAATTGTCCTCTGACAATTACTTCTATTATATTTATGTCAATATAAAGATGTCCACTGGCAACGCCATATACAAATCTGGAGCCAAACAGATCATAAAGAAAAGACAAACTGGGGGTCACAAGCATAAATGATGGAAATGGAGAGAGAGACAGACAGACAGACAGACAGACAGAGACAGAGACAGAGAGACAGACAGAGAGCGACAGAGACAGAGGCAGAAAGATAGACAGAGAGAGAGAAAGAGAGAGAGAATAAGAAGAGAAATGAGGTTACCCAGAATCGCACATTGATAGTCTTCAAAATTTGGCATTTCTTTTATTTACCTGTTTCACCACTAGATCACCATCCCAGAAACTCACAAATTAAAGGAGGAAATATCTATCTCGGCTCATGTTTTTAAGAGTGCTCAGTCCATAGCTTCCTGGTTTAAGGCAGGGTGGTATGGCCGAGGGCTGTGGCAGAGAAGGGCTGCTCCAGGAGTGGCAGAATGGCACCATGGAAAGACAATGGAGGAGCAGCACAGGGAGAAACACACACCCTCCTTGGACAAGGCTCCACTCGCCATGCTCGCATCAAGCTGTAAAATCACTGGGCCTAACCCAGAGATGAGCATACTCCTCCATTTCAGTTACCTGCCCGATACTCCAGCTGGGATCACATGCAGCTTTGGAAAACATCTAGAAATAAATTGACACAAAAGTCAACCAAGAGTTAACAAGAAACTCAAGCATTTGAGAGTGGTGTGTAGAAACAAATACTACCAAAAGGTCAACACTGAATTAGCCAGGAATGAGGACAGTGAAGTGCCTAAAGGGAGTACCAACTTTTACTATCATTTTACATTTTCTAAAAGAACCTTGAGAAGGAAACATAATTATTTTCATCATTCCAAGCAAATGCCTAGGACGCCTTCTTCCTGGTCCCTTTTCCCCAGAGTGAGTACCCTCCTCTCACGCAAGCTTCAGCAGCCTCGCAGGAACCCACTCTGGCCAGCCAAAGGTCAGCCAGTCCCCTACGACATGCGTGTCCTTCTCTGTCCTGTCACGATGTCTAATTCTGTGCTCAATAAGGGACTGCATTATCTTTCTAGCTTTTTAATTTGGTGCTCGAAGCAGCAGAAGTGGTGCATCACCGAATCTAAGTCTCCAGTGCTGGAAACACACGTTGCATCAGAAAATGTCTTCAGAAACAAAAGACCATTACTTTAATATGCAGATTTTTTTTACTGTGGCTGGAGGCGAGTAGAATTTGTTGTAAAATCTGACAAAAATTATTTTAAAATTATAGAATTGATTGGAAAATCAATTCAGAATGAAAATAACCACCTTTCCTCAATTACATTCGATATAATTTGCAAATTGCTAAGGGCTTCTAACTGAAAGAACGCTTACCTAATTTATCTTGATGTAGGATTAAACTTTTCCACAACATTAATTCAATTTAAAATTCTGCAACTAATAAACATTTCCTTGGAGAAGTCGCATGTCCAGTCATTATCCACTTAGTTGGAGCAGGATTAGTTAACCGGCTTCCAGCAGCCAGGAGGCAATGCGAATCAGGGTCAGTATGTTTGGGAGCAAGATGTGCATGTGCTGATGGCCAGGACCTTTCCCTCCGGTCCCAAGAGAAACCGGCCCTAGAGGTCTCACCCAAAATAAAGGAAGAAAACATTGAAGTCATTTGTTCTCCTTTAAATTGTGGGAATCAAACAGCTACACAAACTCATAAGAGCCAACGATTACACCCTCTCCCTTCCTGCTGTGGACATGACTGCCAGTGAGTAATACAGCCAGGGTTCAGAGAGAGGATTAGCTAGTGTGAAAGTACACTCATTCTCCACAGCCTCCAGTTCCTGTGAGCCTACTCAGACAGCTACTGACAAAACAGCCCTCTTTTGCTTCCAGTCAGAACCCCAGTCCAGCACCTTTCTATTTGGAGATATGAAACACCTCCCTGCAAATGGTCAATGTGCTTGGTACTTTACACATTCACACCAAGTCCTCAGGTATGCAGAGCAGAAGATTTCATCCCGGCTGCATGTAGCTGTAAAGTCTAGCCAACGCAATGCCTCTCATCTGTCACTCAGTTTAAAGGGAGATTTTATTGTATTTATTTAGCACCACAGATGAGAAAAGATGTGTAATTTGTAGGATTTTCCAGGTAAGGGTACCAGGGGTCAAATAGAAGTAATAATCCAGGTACTTTGGAGAGGTGGGAGATAATGGATTTTCTCTGATGTGAATAAAGTGGATGGTGCTATGATTCATAGGCTTTTTTTCTCCAAACGTAAATTCAGTGATTTTAAGATGTGCCACACTTAAAGAAGTTAGTGCTTTTTCCAGAATGAATTAAGTTGCTAAATAAAAGCTAGTACTATACTTTGTCTTTCTTCACTTGGCCCACGCCAAGCAACTCCAAGATTGCTATTTCTTTAGGCACGAAGATGACCCAGAGCCAACTGGAGAAACAGTAAATGCTTTTTCCATGCAGCCCATCAGCACGAAGCTGCTTTGATCGGGCATGGATGTAAACTAATTCCTTCAGTCCAAATCCAGAGAATTTTAGACATAGGGTACCAAATGGCCATGTGGTTCTCTCTTTATAGCTACTGTAACACCATGAAATTTTTGGACTCTGATGACTTCAAATAAACACCATTCTTGTAAGTTTGGACATTTATTTAAGGTCCAGTCTGGCTCTTTTAATCAAAGCGCAAGCAGGCTGCTAGCCCTCTGTGGCATGAGTGACTTACTAATAAATACCAAGAGAAATTCCAATGTTACTATGTTCTCTTGTATTACTTCACAAACGGATCACCTAACCACTTCTAAGCACCATTTTGGTCTGAATACACTTGTGGCTCTCTCTGAGACTTCCATTTATTTCAAGAGTAAATGAAGACAATGCCTGAAATAACTGAATTTTTCAGAGACAGCAGAGAAGAGGCTTACACACAACTCACTTCTTGATTAACCTCCAACCAACAGGAACAGACTCAAAATGTTAATGATCAATCTAAAGCCAGAAATTTGAAACCCAAGAAAATAAACAAGTTCATAATTTTTGAATTTTGGGAGTTTTACTAAAAGTATAGCTCTATTCATATAACCTAACAAGTATTTCTTGACTGAATTGTATCATTTCTCCTTAAAATCATATATATATATGGTGGATCCAATCTGGTCCCATATGTGTTTTGCTCCTTCTGCCACACCCTAGACACACAGAAGCTCTCAGTCCCATTGAGTTCATGCTTGAGGATATGAAGAGAAAAGAATTGCAGTCGGGCAAGGTTCTCACTGTGAATGCAGGCTGCTCACTGAGCAGTCTGTACCTGAACCTTTTCCAATCAACACACCCCTCCCAGAGAGTGGCAATATCCTCCAGCTAGCCCACTTTCTCCTACTCCTGCCGTCCATCACTCACTCTTTAAGTACAGGGAGGAACAGTATTTCTAAACCCTGTGTTCTCTTCTACTCTCTTATCCACGTTCTACATTGAATTGGATACTAACAATTCTTAACGCAATTTACAAGCACTGCTCTATCCTGGCATCTTGGTGTTTATCCTAGTCCTCTCCATACCTGATCCGTGCACTGCCATTGCACTAACCTTTAACACACTCCGCCAACAAACAGAATTAATATGTCCATCAAAGTTCTCCTTTCCGCGGCTTCCTCTGTCTGGACTATTTTCCCCAGTTCATACTTGGGCCTTTAAATTGTTCAAGACTCAGTTTAAGAGGCCAGGATGTAACCCAGTGGAATAAGTGCCTGCCTGGCAATCCCATGTTTGATCTCCACTATCAAAAATAAATGAAATAAAATAAAAAGTCATTTCCCCAAAGAGGGCCTCCACAACACTTCCTACTTTGTACCAAGGAGTTTGCCTGTACCTTACTTACCACATTGGCCACCGGCCCTTCTTCTTTCCTCCACAGAAATTATGTCCACTGAAAATTACCTGTAGGTTGTTTTGCTTTTCACTTATTTTCCCTGTATTCACTCTTTATTCCTTAGCTAAAATGAATGTTTCATGAACACAAAAGCTGTGCCTGCCGTACGCATGAGTCTGTCTCTATTCTTCATCATGTTAATAACATCCAGCATATGGTAGAAACCAAACAAAATTTATTAAATGACAAATAAAATGCTTACAAACAATTATAAAATTAAAAGATATAACTATACTTTTAGATCTCAGACTTTGAGCATTCACTGGGTCTACAGGGTCTCATTATATAGATAAGACTGATCCTCCTGTTTTCAGCCTCCCAAGCCCTGAGATTACAGGCATGCACCACCATACCTAATCTTGATCACCGTCTCAGCACACCCTTGGGACGGGCCCAGCATGTCAGGGGGATTGAACCCCAGCCCCTTCATTAGACTAACTGAGCATTTACTTTGATTTCAGGTCAATATTTATTGCTATATTGTCCAAACAAGAAATGCTGTCAAACTAGTTTAAATGATAAAATATTAGAGGGAAAAACTTTCAACTGTAAGAATGTATTCAAATTTGGCCAAATATACTCCCTGTGGAAAACTAGTGTGTCTTGAAATTGAAGTAAAATCTGTAGCACCTCTAAATGGTCAGAATGCACAGTTAAAATATTGATTTAAAATTTGAAGTAATGGAATTTCTTTTTCTTTTCTCTCCATTCCTCCAATTACATATGATTCATTTACAACACCCATAGTTTAACAGAAATCCCTATACAATCTCCCTAACTTGCTTATCTCCTTTGTTGCTTTCTATTGCCAAAATTTCATGATTATGAATTATTTGCACACTTCTTCTGGACAAACATAGCTACATAGGGAAAGGGGGTCTCAGAACACAGGGACAGTAGGGGAAAGCCTTCATTAGCTTTACAGCTACCTCTGAGTAGAAGTTAAAACTTTATGAAAGAAATTACTCTGGGAATAGTCTCAAGGACAAGAGTAGAAAAAATAAATAACCACATAAATGAAGATACCAATTGGCCTTGGAATATGCAACCAAAAACCCAACAAGAAGGTGACGGGATATAGAAAAAGAGCCAAATGCACAAAACTAAGTTAAGTCATCCTTCCCCATCTCTAGTAGAATGCCAGGGAAGAGCGTCTCTAGTAGAATGCCAGGAGTGACAGCGATTAAACTCAGGGAAAGCTTTCATTCATCATGAACTTATAACTATGTACTAACACAATAGATAGATAGATGATAGATAGATAAATAGATAGATAGATAGATTGATTGATTGATTGATTGATTGATAATATGCACATTCCTTTCATAATTCTAAGCTACCCATGAATAAAGCAACTGCCATTTGACCAGCAGCCAGTCCTCGAGCCATGGTCCTGTGAAGGACAAGTACATCAACAGACAAAAGTTATACAAAACCTCCCAAAAGAAATGACATGCTTGGGATAGCTTGGTCAATTGTATCACTAATTTCTACTGGTCTAATGAAAGGAACAGTTAGTACTCAATTTTTGTCTTCTTTTTGACATTTTGACCAGGTTTGCATGTTTTTATCTGGTAATCCGAACAACTTAATTTGAAGATAATAATATGCAATATAATAATCACTACTGAGTTCCTATAATTTTGTTTAGTGAAATTCTCTATTGTTTCTAGTTTTTTTATTTTATTTTTCATTCCCTTTAAAAAAAAATAGAAATCCACATTTAAAAAAAAAAAAAAAAGAGTGAGGTAATCAAGGGACTGTCATTCAAGGACATTCTGGGGAACTGATCAGGTTATGGCTAGTTCCAGGTAGGAAGAAGGATCCTTGACACCATAAACACAGCCAGGAACAGAGGTCCACGGCTCCTCCATCCTTGTAAAGCCCTCCACCCTGCCCTTCTCTGAGTAGCTATTTTGCCTTTCTTCACTTTCTTTTTCTCCTTACAAATAAAGTTTCTTCCTCTTTTACCTTGGTCCCCTCAATCTGATCCCAGTGATCTCTGTTCAGGCAGCAGTGTAGCAGGGGCAGTGTGTATTTGCCGGACACAAGAGGAAGACTCTGAAGAAGGAAGTCTCCCTTTCAGAGGAGAAATGGAGAGCGTCCATACACGTGTGTTAATTCCTCCACAAGATTTCAAGTCAAATGTGTTTTTCCCCATTAAGTAAATTTCAAACAGACTTGTAGTCGGGGTCAGCAAGATAGTGTTCAGTGACTGTCTGCATTTATTGACAGTATTATAATCTCAAGAGAGTTGTAAGCAGCTTTGAACAATACATATGTCTGTCAAATTGTAGTTCCTAGTGGATGCTCAAAATACTTACTAGTAAATTCCCATCAGTTATTATAAACTAAGAATATATAGAATACCCAAAACTAAACAAAAAAGGGGATATAAATGGAGGACCGTTTTGTATCTGTATATACAAAATAGGATAGATATACAGCTACTTTCTCTTAATTCAGTGAACAGAAAGATTTATCTTGGGCAGGATATCATGTCTGCATCTTGTACTATGAACAACTACTACAAAGACAATACACTATGTATTAATCATGAAACTGTCCTACTAATTTGTTTTGAAACTGTCTCATTGCTATTTGTTTGTCAATAAAATTATTTTTAAAAAAGAAAGTGAGGCAAAAAAAAGATAACTCATATATATATATATATATATATTAGGCTGACAGGGTATATTGAGTATATGCACACAATGGAATGCTAAAGTATAAGAAAGTTATTCCCAATGCTTAATAACAAATATGCTGAGTTTTATAGAGCTTATAAAATGGAACATTAATTGATATAAATGTACCCAGTACTTTTGAACTGAGACATATTCCGAAGCCTTTATGAAGGTTTATTGTTAAAAAATGAATATACTGTTTATTAAATATTTAGACAGGGGACTTTCTCAGTCGGACATTCCTAGACATCAGATAGATGTTCACAACACCTAATATGGAATGATAGCTAAAACATTTTGAGGTGTTTATTATCAAATTCATTTATAAATGTTCATCTGCCTTTATTTTTGGAAAGGCATTTTCTTATGTCTGACTGAGATAATTTGTTATTTTAATACTCAATTTATTTTTATTGGCAAAACCAGGTAGCAAACTCAGACCCTTGAGCTTGCCAGGCAAGCACTTATTCTACTGAGCTATCTCCCTGGCACCTACTCAGAATTTTTATAAGAAGTTTCTGACTGTCTACTCCCTTAACTCATCAGAAACGAAGACTCTAAGAATATAGCAATGGCTTGAGAAAAAAGGAAGAAGTGTTCCCAGTAATAAAATATAATAGAAGTTGAAGGGCTGATAAAACAAAATTACTTCCACCATACACTTACTTCGAAAGTTAGTCACTGAGAAATGTGATTTATTTATTCCTTTTTATCTCTGTCAACTTCCCCGAGGACATTCTTCAGGGGAAGAATTCTCTTACACTTGAAAATATTCCATTCTCACCTTACTTTGCATATTCACACGAGCTATTAAAAGAAACTCATTCCTATTAGCCAGGAAAAAGGGCTCTTGACCCTTAATGCTGTGTGTTTTCCTACCGCTGCCTGTGAGCTAAGCAACACCAAGAGGCTAAAAACAATCTTTTTAGCAATAAAAGTCCGGAACTCTCAGTCGAGTTTCTCAATTTTTATAGCCACTTTCATTTCTGCTGCTAGACCAAGCTTTATAATTGATAATGACTGCAGGCAGAGAGCCTTAAAGTTGCCTGGGAAAAGTAATCCAGGTATTATTTCAAAAACTCTGGTCTTTTAAAAATAATAAAATATTTTAATTAATTTAAATACAAACCACATTCTTCCATGGCACTTAATTTTGTGTATTTATAGAAAAAAAATCTTTTTCTCAACTAGCTGATCAATCTAACTATATTCAGAGAGCAATTATCTATTACCTATCCTTAAAACAAGTAGTTTCTAATACTTATCCCAAAGAACAATGTGCAAAATTGCCCACACAAGAAGCATGTAAATTCCAAATTATAGCTTTAGTTTAGCAATATCTGTCCTGCTCACTCTTGATATTGATTTTTGTTGTTACTGCTGTTATTTTTTGTTGTTTGTTTTTCTCCACACAAGAAACTGTGCTAGGATAGCAAATCTCTCCCACTGTGATGTGTTTATCTCTAGCACTCTGCTACCCATGGTGGGTGATTACCTAACTTTGACATCTGTTGAAGATTTCCCCAAGAAGCTGGAGCTTTCCAGGAAGCCTAAGTGAAAGATCTTAAAAAGTATTAGCTCTGTTTGATAACATAGAAGGGGAAATACTTTGTTTTAATAAAATGCAGTCCCATACCAGTCTTTAAAACTACTATCATTTTTTTTGCCTACTTTTGCCTCATCAAAAACTTTTTCAGATTTCCAGACATACTACAAATATCAAAAGAAATAAACACAGCCCCACCTTGCAAGCCATGTGAAAGAACAATTCTTACTCAAACAGGTTGTCCTAGGCATCGGTCAGGTATCCCCAACACTTAATAGGGAGTGCCTAATGACTAAAGCCTGTGAAGCCACCACCAGTGTCTATGAGAAAAATTTGCACTGTACAATGTTATGAATTTTGTCTCCCCAAATTGGAATTATAATCTATTTCATTTGTTATATGTTTTGCTTTCATTCTCTTATTTTTATTTTTATTTTATTTTAGAGAAGGGTCTACAGGGTATTCAGGGTCTCACTACTAGATCAGACTCATAGTAATCCACCTGTTTAAAGCCTCCCAAGAGCTGGGAGTAGAGGCACATGTCCCCACACCCAGTCTCAATTGCCATCTCAGTGCACCCTGGGGGTAGGGCCCGCACAGCAGGCACCGGGATCAAACCCCCCCAGCTCCTGCGCCTGCTTGCAGGTGCTTTAATGCATTGAGCTATTTGGATGGCCCTATTTTGCTCTCATTTTGAGAAGACATTTATGATGACTTTTTCCTTGAAACAATGTAGTTGCATTTATTTAGGGGACATTAATGACTATGTTGTGTACTACCAAGAACTCATCATTCTCTTTTTTGGCTTTAGAGTTTATAATTGGCAAGCCATGTAGGAGTTCAGATGTTTAATTTAACTAGGTAGAACTAGTTCAAAAGCATCCAGGCAAAATGGAAGCTTGCTTAGATAGCAAGTTTCCTGTCTAAGTATTTCACAAACAATGTATTCAGTTTTTAAAAACAAACCTTAATAAGAGGCTGGGAATGTAGTTCCATGCAAAGGCACTGGGTTCAATCTCTAGTACTGGGGAAAAAAGAAGAAGAAAAGCAACCAATCCAGCACTATAAAGAAGAATAAAAAGAGCTGACAGCTAAATTCTTAGAAAATCTTCATCCATTCCCAGAAAAGACACAACAAGTAAAATTTCCATCTGAAAAATGTCCTGAACTTCTGGCAGAGTTGTAAGCAGCAGTGAATCAGGCTCTCCAAGATTTGGAATCCAAACACTGGAAAATAGCAACATAGATAAGGAGATAAAGAAGGAGGTCAATTCCTGGCACCCAGGAAAGATCTAAAGAGAAAATTGGGGTCTCCAGAGAAATTGAATTCAGAGCCCAATGCAGAAAAGGACATTGTTTCTAGGTGGTGGATTGCAGTGAGAGCAAGGAAGATCGAACCTACACAGACACAATCAAAATGGGAAACTCCAGACATCTTCTCAGAAAACCGCTCCAGTGGAATAGAGCAGCCAGTGCTGTGTGACTCCAATCCAAGCATCACATATGTTTGCCATATTCCCTGGAGAGGGTGCCTAGTTAGGTGTCATGGTAGGGGCAGTCCAAATTCTGGGACTCAGATCAGTGGTAGGTTGGCTTTATCCCAGGGCTCCCATGTTATACTCTATAATGACTGGGGAGGGCCAAACACGGGAGATGGCAGCGAGCCATGGTGCAGCCAGAAAGAGATACCTGGAGTGCTAGAAGCTAAGTGATTTAGGTCCCATCCCATGACCAAGGCGAAGTTCACACTGAATCTCTGTTGCTTTGAAAGCTAAAAACTGGGCGCTGTCCTAATCCTGCTGCTAGCTTGCTGGGATGATCCACCATGGATCTTGGTTTTCACTGCCTCACCTGTCCACCACTGAGAGAAGTCAAGCCATATGAGAGAACAGGCCTTACTTAACCTGATTTTCCTGAGCCTCAGCTAGATATCCTAGGCCTTGAACTGGACACCACCACAAAACTGAGACAACTGCAAAACTAACTGAAACCAGAAGAGTTTCCCTATTTAAAAAAAAAAAAAAATGCTGATCTTCCTCATCCCACCCTTGCCCGCCCAGCCCCAGAGACCTCACGAGACAGCAAGACCAACACCAGCAGTCTACTCGATCCCGCCTATGCCACCCAGCCAGAGACCGGCCTGAGACAGTGGCTGACTCCAGCGGCCTCCTGGATCCCGTGCCAAGCTCTCCCAGTGAGCGAATTTTCACGACTCACCAGGCTTCCCAGATCAGTGAGAGTGTGGTGAATCTGAGGGAGAGCCATTGGCTTCTTCCCACGTGACCTATGTGGATTCCTGCCTCCAACCCCTTCAAGCCAGTGACTGGCCTGAAACCTCAGCACCCACTCACCAACACCTCCCCGGATCTCCTGACCTAAAGCCCGCTGATCGAGTGAGAATTTCCCCAATTTTCTGGGCATCAAAGTTCAGTGAGTGTAGAATTCCAGGCCCGCCATGCACGAGAAACATTTCCCAGGGATTACCTGCCCCCCAACCTCCGTGGCCCAGTGACAGCTCCACGCACACTGTGCCAGAGAAACATTTCCAGGTGATTACCAGTCCCAACCCACAGCCCCAGACCCAGTGCAGATCCGCCTGGAGTGAGAACTCCAAGCCTGCCATGCAGGAAGGACATTTCTTAGCAATCCTCGGTCCCACGCTACAGACCAAAACCCAGCACAGCCTGGCCTGTGAGTGAGGGCTCCAGGCCCACTGCACCAGAGGGACCTTTCCCAGCCTTCTCGGGTTATGGCCTGTACACCCAGACCCAGCACAGGCTGGTTGACCCAGTACAGCCTACTCAGTGAATAAGATCATCTACTATCCTTTTGTAAGCCCAGAAGACCCACCAAACCCCAGGCCCGCCCAACTGGGGAACGACCTGCCTGACACAGGAGGGCTGACCCTGGGAACCAACAGAGGGGAACCAAAGGAGCTGCAGCAAAAAAGAAACTGAACACAGCAGCTAGACCCAGAATAGGCATACCTGGAAAATCTCAAACTTAATAGACTGGCACCTGAATATCATAACAAGCTAAGGCTATAACTGCACCAAAGCTCTACACCAAAGGTCAAAGGTCAGTGCTATACAAAATGACAAAGAGAAGGGGTAAAATGCAATCCCAGACCTTGAGTCCATCAGGAAGGGCAGAGGACACTAGCTCAGCTGCAATGAATGAATTTACAGATACAGCACCAAAGGAACAACAGCAGAAAGCTATAGAGGAAATAAAATGAGAAGTAATTCTCCAAATTAAAAAAGAAATATTTGAATACAGAGTATCTGAATTAAAAAATGAATTCCAGAAACATTGGGTGGAAAAACCATGCTCACCCAGAACAAGTGTAGCGAGCACTATTGCAGCTGATATATATGAAATAACAGCATCTGAAGCAAAGAAACAGCAGCAGAAAGATCATGAGGAACACAAAGCAGAAATAAGTTCTAAAATCAAAAAAGAACTTTTTGAAGTCATACGATCTGAAATACAGAAACAAGTCCAGAAATATACAGAGGAAATCCAACTGGGAAGAAACACAGCAGAAAAAGAATTAATAACGACCTCTAAAGAAGACATGGATAAAAAGATTGAGGAGATCAGAAATATGATGGATTCCTTGAATGAGCAATACAGAAAAGAAATAGAACACATGAAACACAATGAAAGAGATTTAGAAGAACTAAAAATATCAATCACGAGTCTACAAAACCGTCTGAGTGAATGTGAACACAGAGTTTCAGATCTTGAAGATGCCTGAGCAGCTAGTGAAAAGGTGACAAATGATCTCTTAAAAACAACGAGAATGCAGAAAAAAATAATCCATCACCTGCAGGATGACGCCAGAATGAACAATGTGAGAATAATTGGTATCAACAAGAATGAAGGAGTCAATACAAATGACATAAAAAGAATTTGGGAGAAATAGTTGCAGAAGGTCACACTGTGACCTTCCTCCCAAATATGAGGAAATAATCCAACATTCAGGTCACCGAAGCATACAGAAAACGAAATAACCTCAAGCAAAGTAGAAACACACCGATACATATAATAGTTAAGATCCCAGAAATCCAACACAAAAATAATATACTGAAAGCTTCTAGGGAGAAGAAGGAACATACATTCAAAGGAAAACCCATCAGAATTACAAGCGACTTCTCTACAGAAACAATGAAGGCTAGGAGAGCATGGAGCAGAGTTCTTCAAGTCCTACACGAAAACAAATTCCAGCCCAGACTACTATACCCTACAAAACTCTCTTTGAAGTATGATGGAGAAGTGAAATACTTCCACAACAAACAACAACTAAATAATTTCATGATGACAAAGCCATCCCTTCACAGGCTGCTGAAACAGGTTCTAGAGAGAGACCACCATGACCAGAACTCCACGAAAGAGAAAGGAAGGAGCCCACTAAACAGGACAGTCAATTAAACACAGGTTACAAAGGAGTAAACAATACCAGCTAAGTATCATGACAAACATAAGTCAGCACAGTTCAATTATAACCATAAATGTAAATGGACTCAATTCTCCAATTAAGAGAAATAGACTGACAAAGTGGATTAGGAAACAAAATCCAACAATATGCTATATACAAGAAACACACTTAACACAAAAGGACACTCATAGGCTCAAAGTCAAAGGATGGAAAACAATACTACATGCCCCAGCACCTCAGAAAAAAGCATGAGAAACAATTCTGTTCTCAGACAGTCTCAATTTCAAACCAAGAATGATCAAACGACACAAAGAAGGCCACTATATATTGGTCAGGGGAAAAATTCAAGAGCAAGAAGTAACACTCATAAATATCTATGCACAAAACACAGGAGCACCCAACTATGTAAGACAAATCTTAAGGGACATGAAAAACTGAATGTCTAAGAACACAATCTTAACAGGAGATCTTAACACACCCTTATCTCAAAAAGATAGGTCAACCAGACAAAAAATTAGCAAGGAAGTAGCAGAACTGATCCAGAGCTTGGAACAAATGGACCTGGTGGACATATACAGAGTGTTCCACCCAACCACAGCTGAATACACATTTTGTTCAGGTGCACACGGGTCATTTTCCAAAATAGACCACATACTAGTCCAGAGGTCATGCCTAAGAATATGCCAGAAAATAGAAATTATCCCATGCCTACTATCTGACCATAATGCAATGAAATAAGAAATAAATGACAAAAGAAACCAGAAAAACACGCTAAATTCATGGAAACTAAACAACACCCTACTCAACAATCAATGGGAAATTCAACAAGAAATTCGACAATATCTACAATTCAATGAAAATTCAAGTACAACTTACCGGAATTTATGGGATGCGATGAAAGCAGTTCTTAGAGGGAAAATCATAGCTATGAACTCACACATTAGGAAAACAGAAAGGGAACAAATTAGCACCTTAATGTTGCACCTCCGACAACTAGAAAAAGAAGAGCAAACAAAACCCAGAGCACAAAGACGGGAAGAAATCATAAAGATTAGAGCAGAAATTAACTCAGTTGAGATGAAAAAAACAGTTCAAAGAATCCACAAATAAAAAAGTTGGTTCTTTGAAAAACTAAATAAAGTTGATAAGCCTCTTGCCAACCTCATCAAAAAGAGGCAAAAGAAAATTCAAGTACAAGCGATAAGGAATGAAAAGGGTGAAATCACCACAGACCCAGTGGAAATTCAGAAGATTATCAATAGTTACTTCGAGAATCTTTACGCTCACAGAATAGAAGACAGAGAAGAAATGGACAGATTCCTGGAAAGGTACAAATTACCAAAACTGAATCAAAAAGATATTACAATTCTCAATAAGCCGATAACAGCCAATGAAACACAAAACGTAATAAAAAGCCTACTGACAAAGAAAAGTCCAGGGCCTGATGGATTCACAAGAATCTACAAGAAATTTATAGAAGATATAATCCCCACACTCCACAAACTCTTCAATGAGTTTGAAAAGGAAAAAGTCCTACCAAAATCATTTCTGGAGGCAAGTATAATACTGATTCCAAAGCCAGGGAAAAACATAACCAAAAAGAAGAACTACAGGCCAATCTCCCTCATGAACATAGATGCAAAAATACTCAACAAAATCCTGGCAAATAGAACACAGCAAATCATGAAGAAGGTCATACACCATGACCAGGTAGGATTCATCCCAGGGATGCAAGGATGGTTCAATATTCGAAAATCTATAAATGTAATACACTATATTAATAGACTGAGAACTAAAAACCACATGGTCATCTCAATTGATGCAGAGAAAGCCTTTGACAAAGTCCAACACTTATTCATGTTCAAGGTCTTACAGAAAATTGGAATAGATGGACTCTATCTTAACTTGATAAAAGCCATCTATGACAACCCAAAAGTTCATATAATCTTAAATGGGGAAAAACTGAAATCTTTTACTCTTAAATCAGGTACAAGACAAGGATGACCTCTATCACCCCTCCTATTCAATATAGTCTTGGAATCCTTAGCAACAGCTATTAGAAAAGAGGGAGAAATAAAGGGAATAAGAATAGGAAAAGAAGAAGTCAAATTATCACCATTTGCAGACGACATGATACTTTACTTGGAAGACCCCAAAAATTCCACCAAGAAACTACTAGAACTGATAGGGAAATTCAGTAGCATTGCAGGATACAAAATCAATACTCAAAAGTCAATAGCATACCTCTACACAGATAACAAACACACTGAAAAGGAAACTATAGAAACAATACCTTTTACAATAGCACCGCGGAAAATGAAATACCTTGGGATTCATTTAACCAAGGAAGTCAAAGATCTTTTCGTGAAAAATTACAACAACATAAAAAAAGAGATTATAGAGTATATCAGAAAATGGAAAGATATTCCATGCTCCTGGATAGGAAGAATTAACATCATGAAGATGGCCATACTCCCAAAATTGCTGTACAGATTTAAGGCAAACAAACTGCCACCAACATGTGTCCCAGACATAGAGAAATCAATCCTAAAATTTATTTGGAACCACAAGCGACCTAGAATAGCAAAGGCAATCTTGGCCAATAAAGACAAGGCAGGAGGCATTGCAATTCCTGATTTGAAATTATACTACAAAGCCACTGTGATTAAATCAACATGGTATTGGCAACAAAATACACCTGAGGATCAGTGGAATAAATTAGACAACACAGAGGCATCTACGAAAACACTCAGCCATCTTATCTTCAACAAAGGGGCTACACAAGCTCACTGGAAGAAAGATAGCCTCTTTAACAAATGGTGCTGAAAAACATGGCTTTCTACATGCCGAAAACTAAAACTTGACCCAGCTCTATCATCATGCACTAAGTTAAAGTCAAAATGGATTAAAGATCTAAACATTAGAACAGAAACACTCAACCTCCTGGAAAAGAAAGTACGAGGAACTCTTGAAGACATAGGGGTAGGTAAACAGTTCATGAACAAACATATATTCACACGGGAAGCACTTGAAAGAATCAACAACTGGGATCAACTCTTCTTAAGGAGCTTCTGCATGTCAAAAGAAATTGTCAACAGAGTGAAAAGACAACCCACAAACTTTGACAAAATCCTAACTAATAAG